>JAPMOR010047230.1:295417-347074 GCA_026543865.1 Argiope aurantia | reverse complement strand
CTTTTGCGAACAAAATTTGCAGTACATATATAATAAATATTAATTTATAGAGAGATTTTGCTGTCGATGACTTTAAAAAAATCATCTGGTTCAACTGATATTCTAATTTTAAATAAAAGCAGATGATAAAGATTTTTTTTTAAAAATAACAGGACTCTATATTATAATATTTTTTACAAAAGAAGTTTTAGGTTAAAAATATTTATACATGAGAGTACTTTAATTCGTGAAACACCAGTCATATTAATCAATCATTAATAAATATCAATAATCTCTAAATTCATATAACGTCGTATTTTCTGCAAATTCCTATAATTTTAATTTATATCATTCCAAGGGTCCTGTTTTAATATTCAATATTTTACCAAACCAAACGTGATTTAAATTTACCAATCCAAAATTAAATTACCAATCCAAACGTGATTTAAATTTAATAAAGCATTTTATGCGTTAACAAACCGCTTCGCTAGAGCATTTAATGATATTTTAAATACATATTTCTTCTGAAGTACCTCCATTCTCAAATTAGGTGAAATATTATTGTAAGCCATAATGTAAGTGCATTCTTATTGCAAAATTAAGATTGTTCGAGTTCTTTTTAGAAAACGAAACGAATTAAATTTTAAAGTCTGAAGAAACTTTCTGAAAAGAAAAAATAAATAACTTTTTTATTCGCAAGATATATACTTTGTTGTCATCTCTTAACCCATTGCATTTTATAAAATTAAAAATAAATCCAAAGTATTGAATAAAATGTCTGTGATACGCATTTGCTTATCTCTGTAATCCTCTTCAAATTTCAATCTTAAAGCAGCTTTCATTCAAAAGATGTTTCGATTCTTTTTTTATTCTGTCGCTTCAGAAGATACGGAATACTCATTGTTATAAAAAAGCAGCGAACGATGGAGTGATTTAGAGAGTTCTTTCCTTTCAGTCTCGCTCATTTTATTCGTTTTAAAAGAGGCGCAAAGTATTTTCAATCAATTCCCTTTAACGAGATTTAAGGCGAATACTGCAAAATTATCTCTGATGCAATTTCAGAAAAAGAAACAGTGAATTGTTGGTTTTCACCCCCTTGGTAAAATGTTTTCCTATTCAGTTTAATTTTTGATGATAGTTTTCGCCTTTTAAAACTATTTGGGAGAGGAAATAATGGGAAAAGAAATTAAAAATTTAAACATATTTTATAGTTTTATTTCTCTCTAAAGTTTTCTAAAGTTACGAAATGTATTTTCGTAACTTCAGAAGTTGTATGAATATATTTTCACAGTTCTATAACTTTTTTCCATGTCAATGGAAGTATAAATATTCGAATTAATTTAAAAGAACTGTTAATTTTTAATTCCAAATGCACCACTTTTAAAAATAGAATACAGTCATTCTAAAAGGTAACACTTTATTAGAAATTATGCTAATGAATTAAGGAAGGCAGTTTTTGATAATTAATAACTTTTATTACATTTGTAAATTTGTACATATATTTTCCTTTCAAAAAATGTAAGTGAGAATCTTATGCATAACATTATGTACGAAAACTTTAAAGATAGATGGAAATGGCTGAGGTTTATTTTTAACTATCGCCTTAATTGCATTTGGTAACTAAAGCCTTCTGCCCCTTAATATATTTGAATTACCTTGCGACAGTGATTGTAAAGAATTCCACTCTTCTGTTCTTTTAAAAGCATAATTTTGTATCATTTGTATTGTTATAATTAGCCAACAGGAGTGGTCTTTCCAAAAACTACTTTGCATAATTTCTAATGAAGGTGTTGTCTCTCCTCGTCCCTCCTCAATAAAAATGATGGGCCTCCAATATGACAGTAAACGCTACTGTTCCTCAGATTATCATTTTGAGAGTCTCGAATACGAGTGTTTTGAACTTCTTAATACAGTGAAGAAAAGTTAGTGTGAATTTTGGACGTTTTTTAAATCTATTTGTAACCAAAGCTTGTCACAAAATTGTTATTTCTGTAAAAAGATGATATGCCATATTTCATTTATTCAAGTCATTACGTTTTTGAACTATCTCGCTTGCATGAACAGAGATGCACAAACTGACAGATGATAAGCCCGTTCACGGATGGCTTTCAAAATTTGGCTCTTTAGGTGCTAAAACTGTGTGCCAAATTTTTTCTATCAAGTCTGTACGTTTAGTGGTTGTTGTGCTTATTAACACTAAGACAGACAAATTTGCTTAAAAAGGATTCCGCTAAAATTTAAAAACGCTTTGAGGTAAGTGGATGAATTAGGTATGTTGTCTTTACATTAAATTCGTAGATTCTTAGATTTATTGCGTTTACACACGGACAGACAGATAAAGCTACTTTACTTAAGTGCTATATTGTTTCTGTTGCGAATATTTTTTCATGGACGAAATTTAAATTGAATTAATTTAGTCAACAGAGTTTTTTCCCTTAATAAAATGGAACTCTAACCAGATTGAAATGTTTTGATAAAATAAAGAAATCTTGCTGACGAGTAATAAATATGTTTTATTTTAAAGACACTGTGCAATATTGCATGGAAATTTTAGGTACCTATTTCTGTATCTGATATTAGAGATTAGATATTACAATTTAATTTGAAATTTTATCCTTCTATTTATATGTATATATTTAAAATAAAAGAATAGAAAAGCATATATTTGCAGAATGATAATTGTTAGCTAGTATGAGAAAAATTCTATGTTTTGTAATAGTGCATGTTAGATGATTCATTAATATTTCCGATTTTGCCAAGCACTGATTTCAATAGTTTTATTTTAAATTATCCTAATCATTTATTTCCAGGAGCATTTTTATACTTTGATCCCAAAATCAAAACTATGTACTGCTATCTCCAATGTTAAATATTAAGACTGAAATTTTGACATTATGTCTCGAAGACTCGATTATTGCTACATTTTTTCAAAGTGAATTGTAGAACCTCGCTTACATCAGTCTCTAATAGTTATGTATTCAATTATGTAACAAATACTTACGTACGACACTCTCTAATAATTATGTCTGTAATTATATAACAAAAATAACGATCTATTCAATGGTTTTATTTAATCAATCGTGAAATTTAACTTACTTGGTTTCCTAAAAAAAACATAATTTATTTTAAAAAATAGAATTCGAAGGCTTACATTAAAGAAAGAATATATTGCAAATTTCCTAACATTTTGAGCAAGCAATATTGATTTTGAAAATTTTTGGCAGCTCAATATGAAATTACTTTCCTGAAATTCATTTCATGATAAATATTAAAAAAAAGTTCCATAAAGAGTAATAATTTTTGAGTCAAAATCATGGTAGTCATAATCTGCTATACTGTCAATGTTTCTGTATGTCAAAAATCCTCTTTAAATCAATCATAATTTGAGTGAAAATGAAATATAAAATATTTGCATAGTGCTTCATTTATTAATTCATGACTTACATTTCATTGGCATCATTTATGTATCCATGGTTTACGTTTCAATGAAGCAAATAACAGAATTGAAGTAATTAAAATAATTGTAAAATATGCAAAATGTATCTCGTTCTTCATACAAATAATTTACTACAGCTCAGGGATTAAGATAAAATTAAAATCAAGTTTAGTTTAGTTATATTAACGTCGCGTTTGAAGCAACACTTGGGCTATTTTGGGACGGACCTCGTAATTTTGAACCGCGGTCAGATGACGAGGACGACACCTGAGCAGGCACCCCCTCTCCACACCAGCGGGAGGACGTTTGATCAGGACGGATTTAACGTGCAAGGGACCCCCTTACACGAGGGTTCTTCGGTGGAATCGGGTCTCGAACCTGAAACCCTCCAGTTCCGAAGCCGAGACCTTACCACCAGACCACTGCGGTCTTCATTAAAATCAAAGAGCATATACCTGGGAGAAACAAATATATGTAATAAATTCCTTTTATTCGCATCATAGAGTTAATTATAGTTATTGACTTGAATTAAAACATATAAACGTACTTCATTTTCAACTTCTGAGTTCCACCGTATCTGGCTGTCCCATGCTCCTAAGTTTATTTATTTATTTATTTATTTTTTGTTCCTTTAACAATCTCACGTAAAACACACATCTAAAACAAATGCTTGCTGAGCCAAATTTCGATAATATTCCCTTTTCAAGATATATATGGTCTGAATGCATTTTCACTTCCTCTTTTTCCTGCTTTCTATTGTGTTGTGCTGAGTGCGTCTCTACGTAGTTTAACAAAGAACCGACAAAGTCATGTAAAAATTAAACTTTTCCTCAGTAATAAAAAATAATGCTAAAACTGTCAGTAAAAATGATTTTGTCGTCCATTCATATCCTAAGACGAATAGACGTCCTAAGACGAATATATTTTATATATTCATTTTAGGATAATAATTATTTTTATACATTTATTTATTATTTTTATACATTTTTATACATTTTTTAAATTTTATTATTTAAATCTCCTTTTCTATTTGGTTTTGTAGATGCATTTCCAGTCACATCAAAAATCTATTCTACAGCTAGCTAGAAAGCTAGAAATCGATACTAAGATTTGTCTATATCACGCTAAAATTGTACATGGACCATAAATATTTTCAGAAATTACAAATCGCATCACTTTTAAAAGCTGTGCATATGATTGGAAAATATATTCTATTTTCTATTGTCAGGTGCAAAATTTATGTATTTGTTTTTCTACTAGTGTTTATCTTTCTTTTCTAGAATGAGGAGAAACTACATCATGTATGTCAGAATTAAAGAATACTTCGATGTATTCAGAGTTCGATGATGACTGTTTTTCTAATTGCTTTCTGTTTATTTTTATGCGATTATAGTTTTTGCTATACAGCATAGAATAAAATATATCTTAAAGTATATTTCAAATGTATATTTTCTCTTTCAAGTGAACTTGATCGGATTCTTATTAAGTAATAAAACATAAAAATATTAGTTTTGTTTCAGGTTTGTTGAAATTGTGCATAGCATGTTTGCATCAATTCCCTCCCCATATTTTCGTATACTTGATTTCAGATTTATTTCAGCTTGCAACTTCTAAAACTGTTTAAATTTTTATCTTTAATCGAAATATTAAATATAAAGTAAAAATAAAGATTAAGAGAAATGAGAAAATGCAGGTTGTGAAAGAGCAATAAAAACTGAGACTGCGTCCTTCATTCAATTTTTTAAGTCTATATTTATATTATACAGGATGTCTCAAAAACCTTGACCGCGGCTTTTATTCCTTAAATATTGACCATAGACATATACTGTAAATACAAAATTGCGTAAAAAAAGGTGTAAAATATTATAAATCGATTAAAGTTTTCAGGGAATTAAGCTTCGAAAAATACAAAATTTAAATTTTTATACGGACCCCGTACAAAAAATTTGCCATAAGTAAAATATGCCCCATTCTCTAATAAGGTCATGTACAAAATTTCAGCAATTTATCACAAAAAGTCTCAAAGATATGAAACTACATAAATGCTGACTTAAACCACTTTTCGATGCCTGGATACGAGTTCACAAACAGGAAAAATCATGTCGGATTTTCGTGTTTTAAGGGTCGTACACAAATTAACAAAGAAAGTAATGATTGAATAAATAAATAATAATTTTGCTATTTATTGGTTCAAAAGAATTACAAATTTGTAGAAATAATTACTTAAAGGAAAGATTACATAAAGGAAAGATTACATAAGTTTTTTTACAAGTTCATTGACTTTGCTATTTTTAAATTATATTCCGTAATTCATGATATAAAATATTAAAGTATTTTTCAGAAAGCATATATTTTAAAATTTTTTATTTAAAACTAAAGATATGAAGCATATTTTATTTCCTTATGAGGCATTCCTGCGTAGCGTCATCTGTATTGAAGCTGTAAACATTTGCATTTTAATTTGTGATTGACCCTTCACCAACTTTGTTTTAACATATCTTTGAGAGTTTCATAATAAAATTCTGAAATTTTGTATATGACTTTATTAAAGGATGAGGCACATTTTACTTACTGGGAATTTTTTTGTACGGAGTCCACATATAAATTCAAATTTTGTATTTTTTAAAGTTTAATCCCCTGAAAATTTTAATCGAATTCAAAACATTTTGCATCTTTTTTTTTACACAACTTTGAGATTTACAGTATATGTCTTTGATCAATATTTAAGGAATAAAAGCATTGGTCAAGGTTTTTGAGATACCCTGTTTATATAACTGAATGTCCGTTCGTTTGTTTGTTTGAACCTTATATAAATTCACACATCTTGATAGAATCGAAAAAAAAAGCATTACAGTTCAACTACAAGGAATAAAAGCACCATTAAAAAAATTCCTATAGCCCCCTAAAGAGGTGAAATAAAAGTTGAATGTTTTTATGTTTTCCCGCTATAACCTTAGAACATATCAATGCATAAAAACTGTTTTTACACCATCTTAACAGACTAACTTTTCAGTGATATGAATTCCCTGTGAATGGCGCAGCTTGTCCTAAATTGGACCTTGTGCCAATAAACCGCACCATACCATCAGTGATATGAATTTTAATTTTATACGACTATTTCTCTAATTTTAATCAAAATTTTTGTGCAATACTAGTTTTTAAATTAGAGTTGAGAGCTCTGAATCATCCTAAAGGGTTGAATATAAGGATTTAATGTCTATTCGGAACAAAGTTATATGTTTCTTTTCATTCTAAGGTGCATAATATAACAAATAAACAGCGACTACAGCAACTATTGGGTAAATATTCAAACTTGTAAATAAAGAATTATAAACTTATTAAATTTTTAAATAAAGCAATTATAAAACAGAGTGGCGTTCTTCAAACTACACAAGTTTTTAAATGCTCGCATAAAGTCAAAATAAGCATAAAAATTGATTAAATTAATTAAGTTGGAATTAGTTGATTTGCTTGACTGAGTTTAATAAATGATTAATTGAGTTGAATCAAACGTTCTGTAACTTTTTCTCATTTTTTATTATACTTGGTTATATTCATAAGAGATCTGATGTAAATAAAAAGTTAGTAAGCATGAATGTGAAAACCACATTTGTAACTTTTTAAAAAGGATCATAAAATAGTATTGTATTTTTCAAATTGCTAAACCATTTTTTAAATGCTCATAATGAAGGTCAAATAGAAATAAATGAAAGTAAAAGTTTGCTCTTGAATTCACACTTAACTTATACCTTAACAAAGACATAATATAAAGATAAAAATGTATCAGTCAGAAAATAAAAAAATAATAATTTTCATTCATATACCCTTAAGTAAGAATTTATTGCTTCAGAGAAAGAATTCTTTCCACGAAGAAATCAGACGAAAGAACCCTTTCACCAATTAGAGGCTTCTTTGAGCGCGAGGATACTTATGTACTTGTCACCTTTCGAGACTTAAGACGATCGATTTTTTGGCTTCGTCTTTTGTCAAAAGTTTTTCTTAGCTTGAAATCCTTCGTTCTTACGCTTAGTTTTTACTTTGCGACAAGCTTTTCCTTCCAATTAGCTTTTTTTAAAAGTAACGAATGTCTTTTATTGTTTTGCTCTCAGATTTTTATAGGAAAGAAAGGGATTAAATCGGGCTTGTGGTTCTAAAGATTTTAAATGTATTTTTATTGCACTTGCAATAAAAATACTATTGCAGTTACAAAATATGTAATGAATATATAAAATACTATTTCTTAAATATATGGAAATTATATATGGAAAGTTCTTTTTTTTAAAAAAATAATCTCCTGCTTTCAAATAATTAAAATTAGAAGCCGTGGGCATATTAGAAATCCAGTTTAATATATATATCTAATATACCATTCTGTATTTAGGAACGCCAACGTCACTAAAGTCTAAATGCTGGTAACTTTAAAATTTTTGCAACAGTTTCAGTATTATGCATAATTTAGTGGTCATTGCCTGTCTAAATTTAGTGGTTATCATCTGCCAGTCTAAATGCACAGGTTCGAATCGTGACCTTCCCATTTTGTTGTTATATACCTATTTGCATGCCACTTTAAAAAAAGAACAAATCCGCTCAATCATTAAATAAGAATTAATTTAATTTTGTTAAAATAATCATGTCATTATTCACTGAAATGAATAGATAGAATGGAAATCATATGTAATGAAAGTGGCCAAAGAAGGAAACATCTCACTTCTATTCCCTTATTACTAGTACAGGACTCTGGTACTTCTGCTTACTTTATTCATATTTTGTGGTATTCTTTCTTATTTACAATAATATCCATATTATATTAAAACTTCTTCATTATTCTTTCTTTCCTTCAACATATTACAAAGAATGTAAGCAAGCATCCCTTGGTATCTATGTCCATTCTCTTTGGGAAAGAAAGCAACGAAGGGAATTACTATACAAAAAGCTTAGATTTTCTTATGGAATCATATTTGTTAATTCATATAACAAAATATGCTCTTAAGTAAGAAAATATAAAAGTTATTTTTTTTCTTCTTTTTTACTATTAATGAAAAGACGCTGAAATATTCATCAATAAGCTATCGTTTCCACATACACACACAAAAAAAATCCTAATTTAATAGCAGTATTTTTTTTGAGTTAGAACACAAAAGTTATTAAAATGTATATTGACAATTTTTAAAAATTACTTAAAAATGCTATGTAGATTTCATTCCCTCTTTAACTGTATAATTTCTTTGTATGTTACATTTTTCTCTAAGTAAACAAAAAAAATTAGTTAATACAGGATAATTTAAAATATTTTCAAGAAATAAATTCTTCCATTTATAGTTACTTTTGATAATTTTGAAACATCTTAAAATTCTAATACAAAAGAATTTCAATTATTGAATTATATGCACATATATCTCTGTATTATTCGAGCAGCATGTAATGGAAATATGCAGTGTAAAGATAAGGTGCAGGAGTATTTATATAGTTTTGAAGCTTATCTTAAATTCTAAAGATTTTAAGATAAGATAATTTTCCCATGTAACTGTCTATTGATTCACTGTCTTTAAGATTGATTTTCACTTGTAAACCAAGATATCTTCATCACGAAAAAAGATCTGAATTTTCCGTAGCATCTTTCTCGCGTTATGGATGACCAAAGCTATGATGACTTAAGTACTTGGAGAAAATATTAGGAGATTAAGAAGGAGAGAAGATTTGTGAAATCTTGATCTGTAAGGATTTATTGAGCTTTCTTACAAATCTTGGAAAACAAAGCATATTATTTTTCATTGAACAAACTGATCTAACATCATAATTTATATATGACAAATCATGGGAGTTTTTGAAAGGTCATCTATCTGGTGACTTAATGTTTAGGAAAAACCATAAAATTAAAAATACAGTTGTGGGAAAAAAAAATACCTTTATTTCTAATGTCATTTTTTTTTCATTTTCTGTTTGTTATTTGCAAGCAAATCATTTTTCCATTTGCTATATCGTCATCTAGAAAAACAAGAATCCGAACCACATGGAAAAATTTCTTCTACACGAAAACGAATCAAACTGAAAAGATATTTGATTTCATTGGAAACCAGAGAAAAAATAGCAACTTTAGCAGCTCAAAAAAAATGGAGAACAAGAAAAAGTACCTAGAAAGAATATTTTCCAGATAAAAGAAAAATAAAATAAAAGCCAGACTTCGTTTCAGTGCGTGATTTTGCACCCAACAGACGCAAAGCCAAAGACAGATGATCTTCCTCCCCCCACCCTCTGGTTATTACCCCTGCAAGTGGAAGGACTGGAGAGCGTTTTCTCCTTCGACAAAAATTTAAAGCTCCGGGAAGCAGATAAGAGAGGGTGGACCGTAAAAACTCTCATTCCAAAGTGGGAATGGCAAGTAATGAAATGATCCGTTTTTGTGACATTCCCCCCCCCCTTTCTTTCCTGTTGGCGATAAAAGATTTCGGTAAGGAAATCGAGCTTGCCATGTAACTCTCGAAGCACTCTCTACCACTTAGTTATGCTAATGGACGGAATCGCACGCGGAGGGCTATATGGAAAGCTTTTGGAGTATGTACAGATAAATTTTGATGATAACGTAAGTGAATGTACTCTTGTATGAACAATTACTTGAGAGATATTGCACATGTGAACATATAAGTATTGTTACTAAACAAATTAAATCTTCACTAAAAGTAATTTTAGAAAATAATAAGGTAAAATGTAAATAACTTGAAACTAAGTTTTTGAGTATGGAAAAGCGATTTTACTTATAGGAATATAGATTCTTTGAAATTTAATGAAAGAAAGTTTTTTATTCAAACTGAATTAAGATAATTAAAACTTTTACAGAATCCATTATTCTTAAAAATTAAACGTTTTTTTTTAAATATAAATTAACAGAATACCATAATATTAAAAACAGTGCATTATTTTTCCCCCACTGATGTTCAAAGTTACGTCCTGATTTAGGAAATGATGCTAAATGTTTCCAATATTTTAAAAATGATTCAATATCTTCACTTTCGAAATATGCGTAGCTTAATTTTACTTAAATTCTTTAGAAAGCATAAAAGCTGTCAAATAGCTTTACTTTAAAAAAAGTGCCCATGTTGATAACTCATAGAACTTGAACATCTCTAGAAAGCGGATGCCATTTTATAACCATAGCTTTTTTTATTAACTAATGAACCGTTATTTTAATCCACAACCATTTAACTATAGTCCTCATATCACAAACAAAACTTTCTACTTGTTCAGGCTTGCTTCGGTTCTAGTCTCAGAACCTATCCACTGAACTCGTTTTTAAAGTTAAAAAAGTCAAATACTACTTGTCGGTCAAATCGATCCCCAAACTCTAATCCATGTTCCAGAATCGAACGACTTCGCATCACCTTCCTCCCCATCGTTACATCCCCCCTTGAGAAAGGGTTGAACGCGGGGGTGGCAAATCCTTTTCCAAGTTCGTGCAACTTTCTTCTCACTTCTCTGGGAGGGTAGAGAGTCGGCCGGGTGCATGTCCGGCGAATCCCTGCAGCATCGATAGGGGTGGCCCAACCATGGGATCCGATATTCGGGGGAGCAGGTCCGTCGAGGTCAAATTTGCCGGAGGTCATGATTGCGAAAGAAGGGGGGCCCGAGGACGAGCAAGGTCATCGTCGCCGTTAGCACGGCGCATTGCGCCACCTTCGGCGATCAATAGGCAGACGCCATCCGAAAAGAGGCAGACTCCGGTGCTTTCCCATTTGGTAAAGAATCGTCCTGGAGTGGTTGATAAGAAAAAGGTCCGTTCTCGCACCTTCCGCTCGCAGCCTCCCACGCGAACCTCTCCTTCATCCTTTTGGCTCTCGACCAGAAGGAGAGGAATTAGTGTAATAATTAAGTTGTTCATTGTCTCCCCGTTAGTGGTTGGCGATCGTTTAATCGCTGGCCAGTCCTTATTAAATCTGTCGTCTAAGAGAAGGAATCTCGTGGTCCGCAGCTGGGAGAAGTTTCTTTTTTGCCTCAACACGGTGACTTGTTTCTTTTAATGGACGACGTTGTTTATTTAAAAGCGTATGGGAGTGGGCTTTTTTTTATTAACAAAGCCGATATTCGCATGAAATTTTGTCCGATCGCCTATTTTCTCATTGTTTGATTTGCTGAGTATGTAAAACATAGTGAAAATAAAATGTCTTTTACTTGTTGCACGAGATATTTCAAAATGTTCAAATAGTGTTATATTGTTCTGTATTATAAGATTATATTTATTTATAAAATATAAGCAAATTATTTATTAATTATATTTTTCCTTAGGGGCGATATTTTAATTTGGCATCTATTCTGAAGTCTGAAGTACTACGTCAAATAAGGTCGTCTTGTAGTTTCAAAAAGAAATATTAGTTTAAAAAAAACAGATTTAGGTTGCAAATTTCTTAAAGAGAGGCATATTATGCAGAAGGGAGAAGCAAAAAGATCATGCGTGAGTCTACATCGTGACACGGGCGCAAAGAGATATAAATTTGTCTCTTCAGTGATTTTACTATAAGATCCTGATTGGAATTTCTTTGCCATGTGTTGACTTAGGTAAAGGAATCTTAGGTTAGGTACTGAAAAGAATGTATGAGTTGTGGGGATTTTTAACCCTTGGTTCAGAGAATGAGAAAATGTCAAAGTCATCAGTTTTCTAGAGCGCGAGTTAGAAGTTATGAAATAAAGAAACACACACACACATATTACACATCTGGTGAAATTTCATAATGTCATGATTAGAAATATAAGTATTAGTAAGAACGTTAAATTAAGCTACCGTGAAATTTCGTTTATGAAGTTTTCTTTGCACTTGCATACTGCTATTCCTCATCTTTCTCGTGATTCATATATATATATATATATATATATGCGTGTATGTGCGTGTTTTGTCGGATCAGAAAGAAAAAAATGCTATCCAGACTAAAAAGAAAATTTCTATTTTTTAATACTACATACCTATATATTAGGTTTAAATTTAAATCTTTGAAGAATATATATATTTTTTTCATTTTCTAACTGCGAAATTTTTTTTAACCTATAATATTTTTTTATCTTAAAGTTTTACTTTCTTATCATGTAAATAATAAAATAACATTCACCATCTGAAGCGTGTATATGAAGTGAAAATACATATAGTTAATTAGTATACATATAAATTAGTATAATAAAATTGAGAAATCTGACAAAATACATTGCTGGCAAAGCTTTGAGGATTTCAAAAGTCATGTACGTGATTTCCCTATTAGTTCCACATTAAGTTACTTTAAAAGTCCATTTCATAATATTTAAATGCCTCTTTACAATCCTTTTAGATATTTTATATGAATCAGAAATATTTATTTGTGCGTATTAAACGATTATATGAATCAGCAATAATAAATTATGACCCTCACATTATTTCAGGATATGGTCAAATTCAAGCTCTGTTTACTCTGTTGATAATCTTTTAAAAAGCATTTGACTTTAAAAAAAAAGCAAATTATTAGAATGAGTAGAACTGAAAATGTCTTCTTAAATGATTACTCCAGAATTGCTGTTTGAAGAAATTCCTAAATGTCGTATCTTTTGTACAAGGGAAAAAATAAGAATATCGATCAGTTTGAGACTCATGAATCTTATTAAACCGTGTCTTCCAATCTTAAGAATGCCTCTAATTAAGGAAAGCTTGAAGAAGCTATCCTGATAATGGTCGGGCCAACAATTTAGGAGGTGACATATAATTTGAAACCCCGAGAGAGAGAGAGAGAGTTACATTGCTAGTTTTCCTACTTAAGATTTTCCTTTACGAAACACTCTTCAAACAAAGCACCAGTAACTTTTCCCTTCTAAAACTCGTTCATTAGACTTCTTGAAAGTTAGAGAGATATATTACTAACGCGTAATTAGCTCCATCATTGTAGTGTTTTACCCTTGAATACTTGCAAAGTTTTCGGTTAATATTGAAAATCTCGTCTTTGACCTATGGAGCCACAAACTTTCAAATGCATTCTAGTTGTGCCTTTGAAGATAAAAGGAATTGTTTCCAATGGCTCTTCCGATGACTCTTTTAAAACTTTTTAAGGGTTTTGGAGAGCTCCCTTATTTCATTTTACTTACTGCCACCAGAACTCGCGTCACCACATCAAAAATTAATGCTAAGAGGCTCTTCACATTTCTGAGTAATCAATGAAACTTGAAGTGTAATTGGAAAGTAATTAAAATTTATTATTTCATTTAATTATGGATTTTTCTCTTTCTGATAAGCAAAAACGATAATGTTTGACTTACAAAAATATTACTTGTCATCATGCAAAATTCTTTTGAAACTAGTTTGTGTAAAGGATTAAAAAAAAAAAAAATGTTTTTTACAGTGATTCTCGACTTTTTCATGCAACAAAGTCTGTTACAACAAGTCACGTAAATATTTATTTATTTATTTTAGGGTGCGAAAAAAGAATGCTCTTTTCTATGAATGATGAAACAGCTTCCAAATATATCGAATTTGAGTTGAAAAGCTGCTCTTCAATGTGGTGGAAAAATTCATGTTTTTCATATATATTTCATATATTGATTTTATAAAACACATTTCCCTTATTTTACTTTTAGATACGATTAATATTATGCTATAATTTTTAAGAAAGGAATACGATGGAATATATTATTCATGAATATCTATTATAACATGCGATCTAAACACTCTCTGATAATGATCATTAGGGAGCCTTTTGAAGAATAATCAGTTCAAAAAGAATAAATCATCTTTTAAATTATTTGTTGAATATTAATTTAAAATGGAATCAGAAAGCATTTAAATTATTTCTTAGCATTGTTGGTAGACATTTTTCTGCAAATTTTAAATTTAACCAAGCTCTAAAAGGTTTTATTTTTATTTGCCAAATCGCAATTTATTCCACTGAAGGAAACATACTTTCTGTAAACAAAAATCCCGAATAAAATTCCATTGAAACGCTTTTATTCTTTCTATATTTCTTCAGCGTGACTGTGTAGTATTTATTAATAGTGTGAAAAAGACAACTCCATATAAAAACCTGTCAAAAACAGATTTCTGTTTTTCCACGCGTATCAGCTATAAGGACCTTTATCACGAAACCCTTAGATTTTTAGTGACACATTTTAAGACACTGATCATGTATTTTCGTTCGAGGAAAAGGACTCTTACCCCAAGGAATATCAATCATAATCCTCTTGGCATCCGCAAGAAAGCTCGTGCGTGTCCTGTCTTTGAAGTCTGGCATATAGCAAACGCTAAGCTACTCTTGATTTCGTCAAAACAGAAGATAGGTTATGTAAGCTTTATCGACTCCATTTTGATGACTTCAGTTTTTTGACTACTCTCTATTTATCATTCTAAAGTTAGATTGTGATTTCAGCCTTGAGAGATTCGCTTAGAGATGTATTAATTTGGTAAAGCTGTTGATTTAAAAAGGTTTTACTTTTGGGGAAGGTAAAATTTTTAATTTTTTGTCACTAAACCCAGTTTTGCTAAATTTATTTAATGAATTTTCAAATAGCCTTTCTTATTTAAAAGTATTTCATTTGAGAATTCATTGAGTAACGAGAATCAAATTTAAGGTTTTAGCATAAGGTTTCTTGAGGCATACGAATTTTTTCGAAATCTGTTTTAGAAATGTGTTAAATACTGATGTAAATATAGGAATTACAGGAATATTTTCGTTTTCTGAAAGAACCAAAGTATATCAAATATCAAATTTTCAATGAAGCAGCAGAAATTTTTGTTTCACTTGAAAGTATTTTGTTCCATATCAGAAGCCTCTACACTTACACAGACTGTACTATCAAATATTTCTGCGTTATTCAATAGGCATTAGAGATATTTCATATGAAAATAATTTGCTAATGATAAAACTTGTATTAATATTCAATTCTTATGCTTGAAAAATGCAATGGGACACTTGCTCATTGATGTTAACAGCTGTCAGTAGCTGACACTTAGAATAACTAGCACAAATGAAATCTTGTTAGTCTTGTTTGAAAGGCTATAGTTCCCAATTAAGAGTATTTTTAAATTAATTACGTGTTGTCATCAAACATGTAAACAATTACATGTTTAAAATTACAATTACATGTTATAAAGTTAATGCTAATTTGATGTCATCAAATTAGTATTAACCTTATATACAAATGAAAATCTCTAACTTCTCCACTGGAAACTTATAGGAAAAATAGCTGCTACTCTGATTTTAAAGCATTGAAAAATAAATAATTGTTCAGCAACCCTCTTTTAAAAATCAAATATGTCTTAAACACGTGTAGAATCAATATATTATAGTAGGCTGCTTCCGAATTTTCAATTAATCCAATTTTAATAAGTTGTAAATTGCAGATAAACTTTAGTTCTTGAATGAAAGTAAAAGTGAAGAAAGTATATTTTTGGCAAACGTAATTCAAATAACTGTATGTAACTTTTCAAATTTTCTAAAAAAATAAAAAAATACCCTCTAGAGTAATCCTTTTTACTTTAGTAGAGTAAAAAATAAGTTTCCTTTTCGGGAAACCATTCGGAGTAGAACAGTTCGTTTCAGTGCAGTATAGAAAAAATTATTGCGAGCGTAAATTGCTTTGCATATTTCACATTATTTCCCATTTTAGAATAGAGCACCAAGTTATTCAGAGAAATATTTCTTTGCGCAAAACTACTTTTGCTTAAATTTTGTTCACTGGAATTTGGCAGTAAAGCAAGATTTCTCATATTTCTACTTGAATTTGTATTTGCATATGATTATACATCCTAAGAGGTTAATATTTTTTTTTTCTAAAATAATTTACTCAAACAATTGAACAGGTTTCATTGTGATTCCCTCCAATCCGAAATGATCAGAGCTAGTGTTACTTATTTTAAGCTTGGAAACGTATTCTTAGGTGATGCTTTCGTGTTAGAAACGTTTGGGGGGGAGGGGGAAGAAGAGACCGATGTTGAGAAGGGGGTGAGCTAACGAAGGTGCAGAATTTGTTATTTCTTTGTTTATTGGCAGGATGAAAAGCAGGTTCATGAAAAACTAAAACTAAATGAGAGGCCAGGTACAATTTATTCCGCTTAATGATGCATAAAATCAACAGGATTTTTCTTTTAAAATATATTTTTAAAGTTTAAACTCAGAATCACAAATAATATCTAATTGTCTCATAGCCATCTCTAGGATAATTTATTACCGTAAGAAATTGTAGTCGATGAGTATCTCTTTTTATTTTCAACTTAAAAAAAAACATAAAAAATGAACAAAGAAATATAAAATACTTTTTAAAAAATTCACGTTTTACTTTAAACTCAATTACGAAATTTGGTATAGTCTTTGAATATTTATTGTTTTATTTCGTGAGGCAAAAATTTATCTAGGTTTTAGTAATGCACAATATCATAAAATTCATCATAATAAGATGTTAATAAAAATACAAGAGCAATTTAGTAATAACTGGAGACAGAAAACACATTAACTTTTCTATATTTTTAAGAAATAGATATACAAAAATTTATAAACATTTTAAATAAATAATTCGCGAATAGAAGGAGGCAATAAAAGTAAGAATTAAATTACCTTTAATTGTGTTGAATATCCAAAATCACTCTTAACGAATTATTAATAGCCTGAAATACTCATATAAACGGTATATCACCAAGGAGTATCCTTTTCGCTTGAGTTTCAGGTTCTGAAGAAGTTCAATAAAGGTTGCTTTCGAACGCAAGAGGTAGGTCAGTTAAGATAGATTATAATTATTTTTATTTCTAACTTGAATTCAAATAAATAACCTTTCAAATTTAGTGAAATAAACATTCATAAAATGAATGAAAGTTGACATTTTCATGTGATTTTTATTCATAGCATTTTATTTGAAAAAAAAAACAACAACGGCAAATTCATTCGTGATATGTTGAGCATTAATATAAAATCCATTGTAACTACTAGTAAAAAAACTTGTGATCAAACCTTAAATCATTTTTATTAATTCTATATAAAATTATAATTAATTCTTGTGACCTAAAATCCAGAAAGAGTTTATTATTTATAATATAAATAAAATGTACTTCATTAAAATAAAGCACAAATTGCAATGAATATTGCGACTAACACCAACTTCTTTAGGTATTCAAAGAATGCAATCCATACTCTCATCGTGCTATTCTGTGAATTTTAATTTGCAGTTGTCTTTTGATTATATTATCTGCATACAAATACGAATGGGAACAGCGCTGTCGTATTCGAGGAATCTTCTTTCGCAGTTATTTCCTCCAAGATGAGTAATCACAAGTTATTAGAATTTTTGAAACCTCGAAGATAGCTTCCATTGCATTCTCTCCACATTCTTGCCAAGAATAAGTGAAGGAGTTTCTGTGCCAAAAAAGAATATAACAGATAAATCCTAATTAGATGTCAAATATATAATATTCATTCTTTGATTATTGTTATCAGTCAAATTAGCGGTCAAACCAATATTCGGCAGAGAAAGAAAAACATAATTTCCCTCAAATATATATATATAAAAAAGTAAAGTTTGATTTGAAAAAAAAAATCATCGACGGATTTTTTTTCTTGGCTTTCCGTGTTTTCCTCTCTCTCTCTCTTTTTTAATAAATATCAAAATATATATCAATTAAAAGAGAGAGAAATATTGATGAAGAATTTCCAAGAGAGGATCCTTCTTGTTGATATATTCGCACTTTTGATTTTTCTTTTTTTTTTTTTGTGAGAATCAGAATGTGAATCACTAATAGATTTGAAAAGTTAATGTTAGTTGCTTTAATTTTTAATAATGAGAAAAAGTTAATTACTTAAAGTAGCAATAATTAAATATTTACTATTTCATTTAAACTTAAAGTAGTAAATATTTCGAAATGTTGATAGGAAAGAACACTTGTTTGCTAAAAGTGTGTACACTTTTAAATTTGTTTTGTAGTTTATGCTAACAATTCAACAACACTCTTAAAAAATTGTAAGCTGTCAAGCAATAAATTGAGATATTATTATTAATCTGAAAAATTTGTCAGAGAAAAATTGGATAATATAAAACTTGGGCAAATAGTTAGAATGATTTTTAAAGAAAATAATAATTTTAATTGCTTCTTCTATTATCTTTTTAATTTTCAAATCTTGGATAGAATAGATAAATTTTTTATTAAATTTTTTAAATAAAAATTATGATTTTCTGTAGTCAAAAAGTCACTTTGAAGATAATTTGCTAAAAAAAAGACCCTCTTACTCAGATTTTTTTAATTATAAAAATGCTATGAAAAATTAATGTTGAAAAGGCTTCAATTCCCTTCTACTGGACAGTAAGCAAATAAGGGGAGGGAAATATTTATCAAGAAGTAGAATGCCTGTGAAAGGAAGTTATTCATAGGAAATAACTATATAACCAATTATCTGCATATTTTTAAAGCTAATTTGTCTAAATAAGAATAACACCTAAAATGTGTAAAGTTTAAATGAAAAAATTGGCAGAAAATTAAAAGAATGATAAAAAATTATACTTTTATTTTATCTTCCTTTATCTGTAAAATTATTAAAATTATTTTCCTGAGAACATTATAAATTCTTCTGTAATAATGAAATGCATTAATGACCTTAATTGATCTTGAAACTGTGGAGCTGATTCAGCGTCTTTCTTGATCCAAATGCATATAAAGCTGTATTACTTACGCTTATTTGAATCATTATTGTAAGATGATTTCGAATCAAACTTCAAGTAATTAATTTTAGGCTAGAATCTTTGACGTGTTAGAATTTGACTTAGGGATGAAGTTTAAATCACTAAAGAAATAAAACCAAATTTTGCATCACGTTTTATATTAACTGGATAATATAAAAATAAAACATCGCTATAAGTAGCAATAACGAAAAATTAATTAAATGCAACATTCTATTCCTTAGAATTTATGAAATATAGAACTTCTGATGAGCTTGCAACT
Organism: Argiope aurantia; assembly: GCA_026543865.1. Lineage (NCBI taxonomy): Eukaryota > Metazoa > Arthropoda > Arachnida > Araneae > Araneidae > Argiope > Argiope aurantia. The sequence continues at coordinate 327,743 of JAPMOR010047230.1, read as the reverse complement.
ATTGGTTAGGAAGGAATAACTAGCATGATTACTTTTCTAGAAATTGTAGTTATATTTTCTTCTTCAATTTTGATGCTTTCCAAAACATTTAAACAATGTAAATATGTGCGGGATACTAAATTTTGAAAATTATTTTAAAGTTGAACCATTTTCCAATTCCATTTTTCCAAGAGTCATAACGTGGAAACATTCTTATTTCTTCTCTCATGAAACTTCTTCACATTTAATACATTACCTTCATTGCGAGTCACATATAATCCTAAAATAACAATTTATCAGAGAAAATGAAATATTTAATTAAATCTGTTTCAATCTTCCCTGTCGACATTCCCATCCGACATAGCCTTCATTTCATAGTTCACTTTTCAGTTGCATCCACCCATGATGGTTGATATTCATCAATTCGTCCTCCGAGACTTAAAAAAAATGGCAAATAGACTTATTCGACATCTGCAGGCTGTTTGAGTTAGTTCTGTAAATTTAAAGCTATCAAAATTCATTCAGATATTTCCAAAGTTCCTCCTTAAATAAATAAAACCTATCCTCTTTTAGAACTTCAACAGCGTTATTTCCTAGTGTCATATTGAGCATATTTGTGATTGGGTCTATTTTAGAACTTTCATTGTGCTTTCTGAGATTTCTCCCTCAAAATTTTCTGATATATTTAAATTAATATTTTCTTTTGCCAGAGAGTGAGTGAAATCTGTTTAGTTATTTGAGTTACGAAGTTTTCTTGTATGGTTTTTAATTTACGATTTGGCACTTGAAATGCTCAAATTTTAACTTGAAAAATTAAGAATTAGCCGAACTTTGATATATCCAATGAACAAGTAGTAAAATAATCATTAAAAGCAGTTCATTAAAATAAGACATAAAATACAATAAATATGTAGTTTCATGGATATGTGTATATTCATATGTCTTAACAAGTAATGAAAATCGAAGAATCATATTTTAAGAATCATTTATTCATCATATTTTTATCAATCGAAGAATATAAGTTCTTTATAAATCCCTTAAACCTTGATGTTACTATCAAATGTTTATATTATTCACGATATTCTAGGAGTATTTGTTTGAATAGTTCTTTCTTCTTTTATTTTTAAATGAACTTCATATTTTGTTTAAGAGTAGTAAATTTTCGTTCCACTGTGGTTTTATATGGAGCTGGAAGAAATATCTGATTTCTTCAGTCTTCTCTTTACGTAAAGTGCACTTGATATTAAAGTAAGACGAAACAAAATATCTTGAAGAGAAGCCTCAAACATTTAAATTGAATTTTGCAGGCCGCAATTTTTTTGAAATTATATCACCTGAAGTACATTGGAAATAATAGCTTTCTTAAACTCATTCAAACGATGTTTCTCTGTTAATTTCTATCGTTTTATTCTTTGCGTTATTTTTTTCTCTACGACAAATCTTTAAAAAATTTAGATTCATGATCTTGAACAAAAGGGATTATTTAAATGGTCCGATTATTTGTGATGATGACTCATTTAATTTAGTTTGAATAAGTGACCCGAAAGCAATGCTGGGGACCCAATAATATTTAGTATTCAAGATTGATCATAATACATCAAAAGAGCATGAGAAGGAGATTCAGTATTTCAAAAAAATTTGCTTTTTTCATTTATAAAGTGAATTAAGTGGGATAATTTCTACATTAAAGCGCATTTTTTACTTTAATTAAAATATGCCTTAATCTTTTAATCCTCTACAAAAACCAAAAACTCAGCAACACAACATATAAGATATTCTCTTTCAAGAAATAACTTTCTCTGGCAAATAAAATCCTCAATTCTCTAAAAAGGTCATCCAGTTTTTTTTATTATCTTTAATGAATTATGCCATACTAAAAATTGGATGCTTTGTTGTCAAATGTGGGCTTAGATCTTTCATTATCTCTAGATATGTCTTATCAATTGGCAAATTTACTGCTATTTTAGAATTTAAACAATTCAACTCAAATTTTATTAATCGCATCAACCCAATCTATATTAATAAATAATTTAGTAACTAATGCTAAATGCGAGCTCAAGATTTCCATATACCTCAAGATATATCGTTCTCAAGTAACAAAATTGTTCTTATTTTAAAACAAAATTACCAAAAAGCTTTAATAAAATTTATATTTCTTAAATACTGCATTTATCTTTTAATTTCATCCTTAAATTCTTATGAGTGGTAGTATGTAATAAATACTTTATGACTAATTATTCAAGATCTACTCGGATAGTATTCGTGACAAACTGCATTCTATTTTTTCTTCTCCTGAAACATTTTCTGCGGCTCTAAATAACTCCCTTCGTACCTGGAGATTTCTACAAAATATCAAAGAAATTATTGGAAAAATAAAATCCAAAAAGTACGTGAATTTACAAATTACTGTGGATATGCCAGCGGAATTTCTTTTTAATTAGCTTATTTAAAGATATAACTCATTTTGTAAAATATTATGGAAAAAGATCCTAATGCCTTTCCAAAGATTTTCAATTGAAACCACAATGATGCAAAATACCCTATAATATTGTGATTATATCTTCCCGATATTGTCCGGTTTTCAGAATATCGAATAACATACTGGAGATATCGCAGACTGCCTTGTGCTAAGTAGATATAAGTTCGATGTTGAGCAACGGATTGAAGTTCTTGGTATATTGCGTAATTGAATCAGAGGCAATAATTCATAAAATGGTTTCTGGCTTCCGATTGCATAGCATTATCCAATTATTTCTATGTGGAGTAGTGCTATTGGTATGTTTCCAAGAATCGAATCCACCTATAAGTTTAATTTAGATACTATCTACTGTTATACAAATTTCATGTAGATGCTGTTATTATAACTTTCTGTTCCTTACAAACTGTCTTAATTTTTTTTTTATCTAGCATTAACTTCAATCTGAAACGCACTGAAAGATGATTAAAATTTCTGAGATAATCTTATGAAATATGGTTCACCAGATAAAGTGAACAAATGTAAATTTCGAAAATTATATATCTTTACAGAAATTGGATACTATTCTAATTCAATTACAAAGTAATTTTAATTGAATTAGAATAGTCTATAGATATGTCATAGGGATGGTGTAAATATCAACAGAATTCGTAGATTCGTAGATTCGTAAATCAAAGGTTTTGGGGATGTTGAGATAGAAATCTTCCCTCTCTCACAACTCTCTAAATAATGAAGGTAAAAAGATTATTAATATTAGTCTTATTATTGTCTCATCATCACAAATGACTTTTGTACTAAAAGTTTTTTTCATAGCTGCAGCTCTTTAGAAGTTAAGGTTTAATAACTTTCTATATTGACTATTGGCATGTGACAACTCATCAGAATTCTATCAGCAATTCATTCTTTTTCAGTTTCTCAACCCAATAATCCGAATTCTTGCGGAGTTGATGCGGAAATGATGCGTAGTGTGAAATTTTTGCTTTGTTTATCTTTTACTACTGAAGATTGAAAAATTGTTCAATTTAGACGAGTTAATACTTTATCACAATGAACGAGTTTCCTGTTAAGTTTTCTGATTGCTGTTCTCCTCTTCGAAATTAGGGACAGATACATTCACTTCTCAACAACCTCACAATACACATTTAATTTTTGCTGTATTATACAAAATACTGTAATACTTAATTTTCCTATGTAAGGATTGTATATATTTTACTAATCTTCATCTAAATAGAAAGGACACTGCCTCCGCCTTCCACCACTTTTAAATGATTTTAGAATAAGAAATAAGATATAAGAAATGATGATATAAGAAAGTGATTTGATGTCAGTTTTAATTTTGAAAAATATAAGGATCACGTTGTATTTTTAGTTTCCACACAGAAGATAGAACAACTAGAAAGTCAGATCTTTACGTTTTATAAAATTCCTTACGCTTCATCAGATGGTTTAAAAGAAGCTCTTATATGCTTTTTGAAATATTTAATATTTTCTGTATTGCATTTCTTTTTAATTTGCTGAATTTCCTCCAGATTGTTTCGCCTCTCTTCAGGATATTTTTCGTTTTACAACAAAAGATGAAGGATCATTTTCTCTTTTCACGCAGAGGGAAAAGCTTTGAACAATGAAAGTAAATCGCCCAGTGCAGACGAAGATTTCATACTCGGTGAATTAGCATAAGCAATTTGAATTCTGAAGAACTCAGTACCTTGACTGAATTTCTAGAACTCAGTCAGTCATGGTCGAATGAGAGGGAGAGAAAATGATGGAGAAAAAGGGCCGAATAAAATCAGCAAGAGAACCTTTGTGATTCTTGCCTTTCTCTAACTATCAAAATGCAAATTAGAATAGTCCCCAGAGTGTCCTTCGACCACTGTTTCGATTTCCGGTGGAGTCAGAATCAATTCCTAGGGTAAACAAAGACATTGCAACTTTCAACTGTTGACAGTGAGTGTTTCAGCTGTCAGGCAAGTTGTTGAATCTAAACAGAATGCGGATAAAAAGTAAGAAATAAAATTCTGATTAATCTTTGTTTTTCTTGCTGGTACTTTTTGCAATATTACTAAACAAATGGAAGTAGGAGCTTATGATTTTGCTTTAAAATAAAAACATCTTTGTATACTTTATCTGATAGTAACATTTTAATTCACCACGTGTAGTACCTTAACATCCAATAGAATTTCATTTCCAATAGAATTTCAAATATCAGAAATGGATGACTAAGTGAATTGCAATACAATTTTCACTACAATTCTATGTTTTATTTGTTGATTATTATATTCAATGTTATTAAAAAATAGCTACTAAGATGATTTAAGTGCTTCTTCATTAATATTTGGCCTAGGATTAGAGCTGCTAACCTTTCTATAGTTACTATAAATCTTGAATGAAGTTAAATTATAAAGATATCGTTGCATTTTTAAAAATAAATCGATGTATTAGAAAATAACCATTTTACACATTTAAAGGTTAAAAGGAAATTGTTGTACCTTGGACCAATTTCGGTAAATTTTATTGACTTCATTTGTAAATTTGCAATTCATTGAAGAATATTTGCCTTAAATCTGCCTAGTTTTATTACATATTTTATATAAAAAAATTCCAATTTTAATATTTTTAATGAATTAAAAAATAATACATGGTAGTCAAATATAAAACAAAGTGTTATACCTCTGACTGGATGTTTTCGCGATTGGGAAATGATCTTATGAAAACAAACAGAAAGAAGAAAACAATTTTTTATCGCATAAAACAATACGACAGTGATTTTCGATTAAATGAAAATCTTATACATAAGAACAAGTTATAGATTTCATAGTTTTTTAAGGCTTATTCCTTTTAAAATATATTCATTATGCTACTATTTAATGAATAAAAAAATAATTATATTTTATAGTTTGAAAACTTTATCATTATTTTCAGAATTCCTTTTTCACAGAAAACCTCTTCTTTGTTATCTTTCCTTTGAATTGCTCCAAAAGTTTTTAAATTTGGAGACAGCTTTTGATTTCAAGCTTGTATTAGGTTTTCATGCGTGGATGATAATTTTTTCATTACATTTTGAACTTCTATTACTTGTTCCTTTTATTTGCCCAGCCTTAGGAAAAGGATAATAGATGTAACTGAAGAAGTTGATAGTTTATATCATTCAGGAATCATCAGCCTATCCATTACATATGATCATCAAATATTCTCATTAAAGGGAGTAAAATATTTAACTTTGATTCCATTTCACGATATTATTTTGATTCACATATTTGGTAAGAGCAATTCCAGTATATTTTCCACTGACACTTGGCTTTAATATTCAGTTGTGCAGCACTTTGTTGTAGTAAGTATAAAATGAACCAAATATTTCCCTGTAAAGTGACTGAATTAATTGGATGGGGAGATGATGAAAGATCATGATAATCACACCATTTATTTTTCTGCCGTCTTAATTAGAGGAAAAGCCATATAGTGTTTCTTGGTTATCAAGAAGTAACAGTACACGCCTTTCAGGGCTTAGTGGTATATGATCGATAAAAGGCTTAACAAATGGAAGAAAAGTAGTTTCATTTCATCATAGAAAAAAGTCGGCTGCATCGGGTAGAGCTCTGAATGAAGGATTTGAAGGGGATCCAAACAGAAACAAAGAGGGAACTTTATTACCTGAAGCATTTAATGCCGTTATCATTGTATTTCATACAATTAGAAAAGACGGCCATTACAATTCTTTTATTGTAAACTGCGGCTCTAACTAAGCCTGATGCTTTCGGAGAATTTATCATTCTACTTTTTCCTAATGGTTAGTAAGCACTGTTGCCTACATTTTTCTTAGGAAACTCTTTTATTGGTGACTCAGTCAAACTCAAGTCAAATACATTACTGGGAATTTTGTTAAATCCAAATGCCGTTTTGATTGACTAATAAAAGCTCTTTATCCCCTTTTCCTAAATATCCCTTTTTGGTTTAAGAGAGTAAGAAAGGATTATCGTAAATTTAGCACACCCAATTATTTTATTTTGTTCAAATGAAACATTAATAGTTTTTTTAAATCTCAATATACTTTGAGCCTTATCTACAGAAATTTAATTGCAGTTTATATACCTTTATCCTTGATAATATTTTTTCTCATCACTCTTGCTTTATGAAATAAAGACGAAGCCTTCAATAATCCTGAAGAAACTATCAATAAAATGAATCTTATTAGAATTTTTAAAAATAAATATAAACAAATAGACTATTGCTTTAATATAAAACATTATTATATTTAAACTATGATTTAGATTCACAATTTTTATTCAATTATATAATTTTTTAACTTGTAAAATTATGATTGATAATAAATAATTTTTAACATTTAAAATTCCTATCATTAACATGTTTGCTCTCATAATTCATGCATATGATTTGAACATTCAGTCAGATTAGATTACGTTTTCCCTATTGTCTCTCAATTATTGTAGAACGTTGGTCAAGGATACAACATCTTATATTTTCACATTTATACTTCTATAATTCATTTTCCTTTGGGAATAAATAAATAAGAGTTTAGGCTGAATAAGACTGTTAGTCTGCAAACAGCTTGCACTAATATTAATAGTACAAAAGTGTTATGAGACAAAAAGAAATACGTATATTATTTATTTTTTAATGGGGAAATCAGATAAATAGTTTTATTCAGTACAGTAAATATTATTTTCCAACAACAGCAAGCTGAATTATGTATTTGATGCATGATTGTTGTACTAAACACACAAACTTTCAAATTGCGTTGTAAAAGGTGCATTCGGCCAAAAGGAGAACATTCTTCTTTATGATGTGAATTTAATTAATTTTTTTCATTTATGTTGGAGTGATAATAAATTGCATTATTCTATTTTTGTTTTTTCGATGTTTTAATAAATTTTTATCACTCGATAGGAATCTATAAAATAAAAATTTTATCAAATAATTACTTGGGAATTAAGTAAGTTTCCGGAATAATGTTATCTGGACATTTTAATTTAGTTGTCCAATTGCTAGACTTTTTATTGTAACAAATTCCCTAAAGTTTTGCTTGTATGTACTGCTTATTTAACTAAATCAAATGTCCCAATGCCTCTGTGAAGAACGACTCTGTATTTGAAAAATAGCGATATTTATAGAAACTTGAATCGGTAAATTTAGAACTTGCAATAATTTCGTACAAACATGCTTTTGAAGTATAATTTTTGCTTCTATTTATATCTTGTCTCAGCTAATTCAAATAAAATACTCTATCTTCCGTTTCTCACCAATAAAATCAAATAACTTCAGGCTTTTAGTTTGATTATTTCTGCCCTTGCCACGGAAATTCAATTAATGATCTCTAATTTACCTTTGGAATCTTTTGATTTTATAAAATTATCTGTTAGATCATGGATAGTCATTGAACGCTTAAAATTTCTCGAATTCTTCGGGCTACATTCAGAAGATCTCTTTAAACGATTCATTTGAAAGCAGTTCAAAGTTGGAAAAATGCAGATCACTTTGCAACACAGTTTCATAATTTTTAACGGTTTATCACATTAACTAAGTGAAAGATAAACACTTTTAAGCTGAACTTTCATTTCGATTTCCAACTAATAAACATTTTTGCCTGGAGCTATGAGACAGTTTCCGTTTAAATTTCATCATTTTACCTATCGGCATTAGAGATGGTGTAATTGAAATGGTGTTCTGTTTCTAAGTATTATCTTGGAAAAGGAAATCCAATTTGTACTGTTGCTTCTAAAGTTAATGTTTTCTATGGACATAAATATTTATAAGCTATTTTATTGGATTAAGATACAAAAATAAGCATTTCTATTCTACAGTTGTTTCTAATAAAGGAATAAAGCGTAAAATCTAATAAAAATAGTTTTATTAAAGCGGAAGGTTTAATTTTTCCTAGAAGCATAGATATCTTGTTCAAGCATTACTGCAAATGATTAAATTAAAGTAAAAAGATTTCTTTTACTTAATTTTCCTTACAAAATAAATATATTGTTCAAGTACTGCTACAAATGATTCAATTAAAGTAAAAAGATTTCATCTATTTCAATTTTCCTAGAAATATAAATATATTGTTCGTCTTATTATTATATTCTCAAATTGCGTGAGGGATCAAAATCTGCAAAATGGGAGAGTTTGACAGACAATTAAAAAGTGAGAAGCATTAATTTGCTCATAAAACTTTTAGAAAATGGTCGCAGACTAATTTTTTTCATCTTCCAGAAAATCTATTTCAATGTAAATTGATTGATGGAGTTGCATAAAATAACAAGTACAGACGCGGAACTCAAAATAAATAGTAATAAATAAATAAATACCATCAGCAATTAATAAAAGTGTTAGAATTTCCATCTTCACTAATTTCTGTAGGGTTAAGCGATCATTAGATCAGTTTTCCTCAAAATAGTTATAAGAGTGGAGAAATCTAAAAAGTAATTTCAGTTATGATCTGATTTTTTTTCAGTCAAGTAAGTCGCTATTTAAAACAAACGTCAGTATTGTTATTGTAATTATAATAAATTTCTTTTATGAATGATACTGTATTAAATAAAGTTCACATTTGAAAGGTGCTTGGAAGAATACAAATATTTTGATTTTTACGGATAGTTTTCGCATGTTTTCAGGAAGGAATTCAATTCATTGATTGATCAATAATGATAAAATAATGAAAATTATATCTTGTAATTAAAAAAATAGTTTATTAATCAACATATGTATAAATAATTGTGCTCTTGTTTTTTTAGGAAATGCTTGTATATTGGAAGAGTTTTATATAATGCAATCAGAGGTTCTTATATTTTTTTCGCAATATTATTAATATAAGATATTTGATTACTGGCATATTGCCGAAAATACCAAAACAATTTAATGTAAAGATAAAATAAAAAATATTTTCAATAAAAAAGGCCAATGTTATAATTCGATATGCATGCATTATAAAACAGTGCTACAGAACTATCAAATTTAATGTTCAGAAATGTATAAGTAGTTGAAATCCTGAAATTCGCAAATTAATCGGTTTTACTATAATTTGTGTTACAATGCTTATTCACATGAACTGAAATAGGATAAACAAACTACTTGAATATATCAATGTGGAATACTTTGCTAATTTTTTAAACCATGAGTTGGGTTCCATTACTTGGAAATTATTTATTGTTAGCAGGTGAACTAATTTATAAATATATAATTTTTCATACATTTTTCGATTGCATTAATCTTTTTTTTAATACTTAATAAGTACAAGGATTTTTCAAATATGATGCATAAAAATAGTTTTCAGAAACACCCTTTTATTAGTGTATTAAAAAACAGATTTATTTATTTTATTGTAATATTTACTCGTTAATTTATAACTCATTATTTTATTTAAATTATAATTATTCATTCTATTTTTATTATTATTTTTAATCATTATTATTTCCTTCTACAAATATTAAAGCAGTATATTATCATCGGGAATACACCGGCATACAGATTTTGAAAACTATAGTAGATTAGTGATTAATGAATGAAAAATAGTTAAGAATATTCCATTGTTCCAATCATGCATCCAATAACGGTAAATAGTAAATGTAAAAACCTTATTCTTAAGATGCACTTGTATCAATATATTAAAAAGGGAAAATAATTTTTTAAATCAAAAATCTGGAGATTAAACCAAAATAGCAAAAGCTTGAGGGGCAGATAAAAATATTCAAAGTAAATTGCAATTAAATTTATAATGTATTTTAATTTTTACTTTCTCGTATACGAAGTACAGATAGAGAGTCAAAATATTCGAAATTGATATTTGGACAAAATTCCACGTTTCAGACTTTCGAGTCCGAAAAACACATTTTTGGAGTTATGTCTATCTGTCTGTAAATACGCTGACTCAAAAATGCTTTGAACTAGACGGATAAAATTTTGTATATATTTAGATTAAATTTATAGACTTCTATAAAACTTTGAACGAAATCCATTCAAAAGAAATCTGTCTATCTGTCCGATCACAAATAAACACGATAACCAGAAAAGGTAAAGAACTAGATAAATAAAATTGTGTGCATAGGTTAAATATATGAAATGTAGATCTATTCTAGATTTGGAACCAAATCCGTTAACGAGTTGACTGTCTATTGGTCTTTACTTTTACTTATTTGTAAGAGAAATAAGCAAAAATCGCAATGACAAAAAAATGAAATTAAGTATGTGATTTCGTGAATATAGCTGTAAATCTATTTCATATTTTGGTTCTACTTAGCCAGAAAAAAGGCGTCCAAAATAATATTCTGTTTTTTAATACTAGTGTATTAACGGCATGCATCTGAGTACTTGTGGCATCCACGACCTTTATTATCATGTGGGAGGAATCACGTGTGTCCACATTATCATGTGGGAGGAAGGGATTACTTTTTTATTAAAAAGTATGCGTGAAAGTTTCTTTTACCACTCCCTCCAATTTTACAATAATTCCCGTTAAGACTTAGGTGTTTTACGTCTTTCCCCCTTTCTTTTTAAAGAAACAATGAATATGATAAGAAATAAACATATAAAATACGTTAAAGAATAGTAAACATGACAACTTGAAAGAAAAAGGCCTTTTTAAGTGTCTTAAAAAGGAAAAATAAATTTTATATAAAAATCCTATTATTAAGCAATGCCTCCCAGAAAAACAATCGTAATAAAGTGTGGAGCAGAAAGTAAAAAACAAAATATGTTGTAAAGCTACAAGGAATGCATAAGAAGTAAACAATCTCAAATATTCATCATGAAAAAAAAAACTAAAATACATTATAATTGATATTACAATTACAATTTACTTAATATTTTTCAAACTAACCTTTTATTTTTTTACGATTCCTGTTTTGATCATCATATTTTTGGTTAAAAAGTTATTTTTCTTTTTAACCATAAAACTGTTTTTCTTATTTTTTACTTGTCGAAGGTTTGCAATAGCACAAACTCATTGACTGTCGTTCTGTAAAGATACCAATTTTGCTTACCATTTGGAAACTGATTAATGGAAAGGTTTAAAAAATTGCCGATAATTACATTACTAAAATCTTGTCAATTTATTTTAGTTTTTAAAAATGCATAATCGAATGTAGAAAAGGATTAAGCATTCAGAGAGAAAGATTTCATTTATTTCTCTCTCCAGGCGCAAATAAATAAATAAAAAAAAAAGTCAATTTTTTAAAAATTCTGAGATCTTTCTCCTGATTTTGAGATTTCATGAATAAAATTCAAAAATGAGGGAGTAACATCTTGGAACTAATCTAACTTTCTTATTAAAGTAATAGTTCTTTAATTTTGAAATATCGGCATAATTTTGACAACTTGACAAATATTTCACTAGAAAGAGAGTAAGTAATTCTTAAGCAACGTGTTTGAAATTAATTAATTAAGCAATTAATCACTGTTAATATTATAGTATCCCACTATATCACTAGCAGATTTTTTACATGCTAACATTTTCGAAGTAGCAGTTAAACACATTGTGAAATCAAAATTCTATTATAGCGAAGTATATCTCAAAGTTAAAATTATTTTAAGAATTCCAATGGCTGAAGACTATAGAGCATAACAATCTTCTTGAAACTTTCTTTGTGTTCAGCCTTTTAGAATTTTAATTTGATAGATGATTAATATTTCCAGAGTTATTAAATGTATATGTAAAAGTTTATATTACTCTTCTGATGGGAATCTTGCAATCATTAAAAATTTGCGATCTTGTAAACAAAATGGATGACTGATCCCAACTTCTTTCGCAAATGTTTTCACTATGTATTATATATCTCGTTTCTATATTGTAAGCCCCAAATCTACAAATTTTGCATTTTTGTTGTATAATTCATAATAACAATCATTTTAGAAGGAATTTAGTCAATATAAGTGGAACCTGACACTAACTATAAACAATTCAATCTCCCTTTAAAGAACGATGCCTGTCCAACATATATTTGTAAATCTATTCTGAAATAAGTTTAGTGCACCAACGGAACACATTTCTTGAGTAATAAAATGCCACTTTTCCTTATCCTGCGGTGTATACATTTATTCTTAAACAAAACAAAAAAAATTCCTCATTGTTTTTATAAATTTAAAGCTTTAAAGTTTCAATTTTATTGATGAAAAATTGAAATTATTGAATTGAAATATTTTTACCCTTGAAAAAATTTTCCAATCTCTCATCCAGAATTTGTAATGTTCACCATTTTTTAAAAAACAAATCCATTCACAATACTTTTCTATACTCTAACTGAACACATTCCGTAAATAACCCAATAAAATGTCATCTACTTCCGCTCTATTTCCCGTTTCATCCTGCGGTGTCTGCGCTGAAGCTAAAGAAAGTCTTCCCTTACTGTTGTATAAACACTCTTCCTAGGTGAAGATAAATTATTAGGAGTTAGCAAAGATCCCCCCCCCCCCACGAAATCTTCTACTCCTGTCTTCAGTTTCTTTGGGAGCAGTAATTGACCCTATTGAGGATGAGAACAAAAGGTTACGTGAGTCCACTGACAAGAGAGATGTTACTTGGTAGATTGTCTGGGTCTTCCTTTCCCCAAATCAACTAGGGCTCAACGATGTAGGATATAAAATAACGATGTTATAACGAGCAGCTATAAAAGATGATAGGAAATTTATAAGGAAAAAGGTAGCTTTGGTGGGGAAGATTTCATCGGACCTATCAAATACTTCTCTATGAGCTAATGGGCAAAAATTGCTGGAAGTTTTATTTGCAGAGAAATATTCTTCTAATCTCAAAATGTTTCAATTTATTTTATCTTTGATTTCTATGAAGAAATATCTTATAATATTTGTTGATACTTTAGATGTCTCCAAAAGTGGAAATTTATTGCATTTAGTAGCGCTGATTTAACAATTAATTAAATAAAAAAATTAATTAAAAATTACCCATCTCATATTAATCAATAAAGAATTTGTTGTATAGATTTCATGAAGCGCACAAGGCATTTGAAATTTAGTGCCAATATATTTTTTTCATAAAAATTTGTTTTTACAGCAGATTTAAAGGTGTTTAACCATAACTGGGGTATTTTTTCTACTATCCAATTAGAGGTCACTTTCTATTTAGGGAACGTTTTTTCACTTTTATTCAAACGAGAATTCATAGAATATTTGGAATATTTTTTGTATTACAAGTACTTTTTCTTTTAAACTGCAAGATTTATGAATGACTTAACTATGGTTTAAAAGAGTACATTCATATTCCAATGGTGTATAGACAAGTCATATAAGGAGTAAATAAAGTGATAATAGGATGGAACAAGATTTGAGGAACAGGGAGGATGCAGTAATAATTCCCATTCAAACTGTAATAGCTTTTCTCTGGCATACAATGTTTCATTGTAGTAATGAAAAACGAGTATTCTTCAAAATTAATAATTTCACCTTAAAGAAGGTGTTTGTTAGTTAGGACTAACATTTTTCCGGTCCCATATAGTAGACAAAAAAAATTGGATGAAGCTCCTGACATTTGAACGGCATTAGACCAGGTGCCTTTTCGTTGTGAATTTTGACACAAAATGTCTCATTTCCAGCGATACGCCTTTTTACATAACAAGAAGCAAATTGTGCATAGAGATGCGGTTAATAAAGCTAATTTCCGCCAATAAGTATAGAATTCAAACTTAACATCGATTGATATATCTCATCCTGATCAGATGGTTTTGTACCGTTTTCCTGTGAATGTCATTTCTATCCACTATCTCGGCATTGTATATCAGGATTTTCAGCAAGCATCGCATTAATAAGGTCCGTATCTGTTGTTACTAGACGGCCGTAGCAAAGACAAAATTATCAGTCAAGTCACTTGAACCTATTACACAGACCATAATAGTTGTAGCACCACTCCCATAAATATTACAAATCTCTCTTCATTATCCTAGGCGCTATGATATTTTTTAAAAAGAAGAAATTAAGCATACCATGTCATAAATGTTTATTTTAACTATCCATGTTAATGGATGTAGAAAAAAGTTATACAAAAGACCGTGTCACCAACGAAACGTACTTAAAAAGAGCTCTAAAATGACTAAAATTGATACCATAGTCAGTTAATAGATAATCCTGCATCATAATAAAGAAAATATAGTCAGTTAAAGTCATTCCTAGCATGGGGCGAAGGAAACTTATGGAGCATCCTAATATAACAAAGGAACTTTTATAAAAAACAGTTTTTAAAATATTTTGTGAAAATGTAAGCATTAGAGAGAAAACATCCATCGTCGTTTAATCTTCATCGATCTCCTACGCTTAATCTTCTTTATCGATCTTGCGTTTCATACATTCTGCAAAAATAATTCTCCTTCAGCAGATGGCTGTTCACACGTGTATTTACATTTTACATCCATTTTTTAAAAAATGCTTCGTGAAATTAAAATCGCTTTCAAATTTTGGTGCAAACAATCAAATATTAATATTATGTGATAGAATTAATTAATTAAATTTTAAAAGGTAAAACAGCTAAAGCTTCAATTATTAGAACTATTTCACTGTTGCTTGATTGAATTAAAAGTTTATAATTGCTCGCTACGGATGATGAAGCCTTTAACTGTGAAATGATAAAATATTTATAGTTTTAACTGAACAGACCGATTTAATTAAATGAGAACAATACTTTAAATCATTCAGACCTATCAAGTTTGACGGAATTCTCACAAGGTGGAAAAAACACATTTAAAGAAAATATGTTTTAAGACATCGATTCTCAGCCTGTGGGGCGCGAGCACACTAGATGGGGGGCGCAAGAATATCCAAGAGAAAATATTATTTTAAAAAATTGATTAACTGACTGAAAGGAAAGCACACATACACATAAAAAACAGAATACATTTCGAGATATTTAATGACTTATTAAAGTAAAACAACTTACTAAATCAAAACTTACTTAATCAAAACATACTAAATTTTAAAAAAATTACTAATTATTAGTGACTTTCTTGGGCCTGTCTTACAAAGCAAAGTTTTTCGAAGGAATAATATTAGAAATAGCCACTCCCAGTTCTGTTTCTATATTTTGTCTTCAAAGATGCTACAGCAGAAAATCCAGTTTCACAAAAGTTGGATGTTGAAAATGGTAATAGGATGTGAAATGTCCTTGTTTTTAGTGCAGAAAAGTCATCCTTACTCCTGCCCAAAATTCAAATAGAGATTTATTACTAAATTTTCTTTTAGTTTCGCCACTTGCGTGAAATCTATGATTTTTTTTTCCTCATCAATTGAGAGTCCTTCGGGAGTCTTAAGAAATGGATTCCTAACCCACTCCTAACTTGCAATTAGTTTGTCGTCAGCAAGAAAATACTTTTTAAAATTCTTTACCACAATGGCTAAAAGATTTTCAATAGTTACAAAACAACTTTTACATGTTCTTCTTCAGCCTTGTAAGTTTTAGTACAATCATCCACATTTGCAAACATTGTTAGGTTTTTTGCTTTAAATTTCTGCTCCACAATTCCAATTTTCTACAAAAAGCATTAACTTTATCACTCGTATCCAACATACGTATGTGTATTTGCTGCTTGGAGTTGAAGATTAAAGTTATTTAATTTCTCGAATATGTCGACCAAGTACCTCAATTTCATCACAAATAAACCATCCCGAAAACTCTCGGCCTCCGGTCTGTTTACTTCTGCTAGGAAAATTGCGATTTCTTCTTTTTATTCATAAACACGTTGCAAAAATTTCCCACGTGATGACCATCTTGCCTCGCAATAAAATAGTAATGCTGAATGTACTGAACCCATGTCTTTACAAAGTGCGGAAACGATTCTCGATTTCAAGGGTCTCATTTTTATATAATTTACTACGGTTACAACCCTAGTTAACACAATATTCAAACCAGGACTCATTGCTTTCGAATCCAAAGCTTCTTTGTGTCTCGCAACTTGGAGAAAAGCTGACATTGTACATCTTCAACTATATCGCCAATTCGACGAGCAACGGTATCATTTGAAAAAGGTATGGAATGCAAGTGTTTTGAAAAATTATCTCCAAACATAGTTTCTACAATCTCAATTGCTGCTGGCAAAATAAGCTCTTCACCAATGGTGTGAGGTTTTTTACATTTGGATATTTTATATGAACTTTGTAAGATGCAATTACAACTTTTTTATTTACAAACTTTCTTTAAAAATGATTTTTGCTTTTTGTATGATTTTAATTTTAATTCGAATAATTCTCTGGGTTTGTTGACGTACTCATTAGGAAGCGTTTCCAAATGTCGTTTAAGTTTATTAGGTTTCATGCTGTCTGCGGCCAACATTTTTGAGCAAATGATACACAGGGGCCTTTTTTCTTCATTTACTTCTGCACAGGTAAACCCAAAATTTAAGTATTCTTGAGAATAATTTCTTGATTTTATTTTCGGAACCACGCTCGTCTGTGTACTTGTTGATGCTTGATTATCGTCTAATGCTTGCTTACTTCCACTTAAAAATTTATCCATGAGTCTGCATAAATCTACTGCTGTGAATATTTAATATGGTGAATTGCAATTAACACGAAAACATATATAACATACACATTCACTATAGATTCGACAGCGATAAAAGGAGTGACTCGAATGAGACTATCTGGAATTGAAACTTGCGTTATCGAACATTTTCCTTCTTCCTATGAGAAAGCATTTTCTCCGCGCATGTTCGAGACAGCATAGGTCGTGTGGATTCCCTTCCACAAACATTGCTTATTTTTTTCACTTTTGTTTAGTCATACTTCTGTTTTATTTCTTTTATTATTCGAGAAAATGTATTCCCAGTTTCTAAATTTAGCTCACCCCGTCTTGGTTAACTTTCATTAACGAATTTTTTTTTTACTTTCATATTCTTTTAACGTTATCTCCCTGTTTGGTTTTCATTTCAAATATTATATTCAAATTTTCCCCGTTTACATTCGCTTCATCTGTTTACCGCCGGCTTGTCCAAAATGCAAAATGTGGTTTCTCCCCAACATTTATTCTTGTTTTGGCGGTTATTAAAAATAATTTAAAAACAGAATCCAAAATATTCAATATACATTATTGCTGTATACATTTTATTGTAAACGGGGAGCACGATGAAAATTATGATTGAAAACTGGGCCGCAAATGCTGAAAGGTTGAGAAACGCTGTTTTAAGAAAATGTGACACGAGTATTTCGTAGAAAAAGGCTCTAAAAGTAAATATAATTGTACTACATTATATTTTTATTGTAACTTTGTTATATGAGATATATAAAAAGCAATAAAGAATGATTGTCTTCAGAATAATTAATTTTCTATTTTAAAAAATTCATTTTATATTTTTCTATGAAAAAAGGATAAACTGAATTCGATTAAAAAAGGTTTTTAATAGCTATTCTTTTAAAAATGAACTAGGCTGCATTTTCTAAATAAATCATAGATTTGTTTAAGGCAGAAATTAATTTATCAATAAATTCTGCGAACTTACTGTGTTGTAATTGAGTAAAACATAGAGTTTAACATTAATTGTATAACGCTTTGACTGTGTTGGTGAAACAAATTTTTTTCATTTCACCCCTTAATCAACGATTCATTCACAACCCATATTGATTCATATACATACACTAAACTATACATATTCTACCCACGTTCAATCATATATATCCGTATTCAATCGCCTGCATGCTAATTTTTATAAGTATTCTAAATCTTGTAAACAGATTTCAACGAAAATTTTTGTCAAACACACACTAAACACAAATATCTGCTTGCCATTTGAATAAACAGGGATTTCAAAGGCATTAAGAGAAACCAGAGGGAGATATCTCTCCGAAACACTCCAGCATATTCTCTAATAAATGCACTTGTGTGTTATACACCGCATACCAATAGGGAACAAGAATTACGAAACAGCCTCAATGTATGTCACCTTTGACATTTTTTTTTTACGATTAATCGCTGGGGTGCAATTAGTACACAAGACCTGAAAACTGAATATGTATTTTGGACGCTTTTTTCCCACCCATTACATACCAAAATTTGATGCAGAAAAAGTCACAAGATCACAAATAAAATCTCACATATTTAGATCAATGTGTTTTTAAATTATCGCATTTGCATACTCGAGAAAGTAAAGGTCGATAAACGGTCAACCTTTCATCGATGCAGTTTAAAATTTCTTGAAGATCAAAACTTTGGATTTTAAAACTGATGATTATTCAAAAATAATCATTAATTAACAGAGGAATTTACAAAATGAAAGAAATCTTTTATTGAATGATTTCAGTTGAAAAAGTTCATTTTGTTCTTAATGAAGTAGATAATAAATTAAATATAAATAAAATTCCAAATAAATAATAGATGAAATTCTGAAGTAACGCCACTCTCTTTATTTCAGAAATTTGCTTTTCTTATAAAGCTTTTTCTCTAAAATTCAAGTTAATTGAAATCATTCAATTCCTTCTCAGAATTAAAAAAAATATTGGCTTTATATCGAAAAATGAAATTATTTTTAAACGAAATATTAATGCACTTGTCTTGAAACCCGATTTTGTCGAGAAAGTTATTAAATAAAAAAATTACTTTAATAGAAAAATAGTTAAAATAAAAAAGCATAGCAGATTATTTCGAGTAATATGAAATAAAACCTCATGTTTAAGAACTAATAAACTAAAAGATTTAACTAAAATCCCTGCGATAAACGCTATAATTATAAACTCTCTACATTTTAAATTATCATGTGTATGAAGATAAAAATGTATTCCTATCAATTTGATATTAACCAATTTAATTTAAGTAAGATATTTCTTTTATTTTTTCTCTAACTTTTTATTCAGTTGCTTATTTATACTAAAAAAATCCTTTTAGAACATTCTAGAATAACATGATAAAATTTTAATTACTCAGCAGACCTTATTTTCGTTCTTATGCTAAAAGACTTTCAAAGCTAATATGTGATACTTCTGTTCTGAACTTAAAGTCCGTTTCTTTTGAAAATCTTTTCCTTTTAGAAGAAGCCACTTACTTCTTTCTGATTTTATGTATTCATATTATATATGAAGATATAAATCTGGAAAGTTCTCTTCAAAACAAATTATGTGGCTAATCTATTATTGCTTGCAGCGAACATTTTTTTTGGTTCTATCCAAGTACAAAGTGACAAATGTAGATGGAGCCACTAGTGTAAAACTGGCTGCTGAGATTTGGAAGTTGGTTTCTTTCATCTGCGAGACCTCTGCCGCTAGAACAACATTAAAAATATTTTTGTTCGAGATTTTTCAATATTCTGGTTCTTACTATTCTTTTTAACAGAACCCAAGAATATTGATCGCAAAATATTTTATCTTGAAATCGAAATATTCATAGATAAACGAAAATCTGAAGCGAATTAAATGAAATACTGAGAAGACAGTACTTAAAGAAATAAAATCTCTTATAAATTTGTTTTAATTTCCTGAGTAAATTTATAAATTCGATTATCAGTTTTTTTTAATATGCCTAGAAGTAAGATTGTTGGAATAGTGTTGCTTGGTTAAATTTAAATTTCCAAGTGAGTGCTTAACTATTTTTTGACAAATTGGAGAGCGCATTTGAGAGAGAGATTTTTTCTTATGAATGTCTTATTAATAACAATAATATCAATGCTGTGAAATTTATATTTTGAAACTGTTGAATTTGAAGAATGGTAAATAGAAAGCTACTAATTAACTAAAATGGGAAATTATTTTTCAAATCATTATGTTTAGCGGTATTTCAGTTGGTCATACTTGATTTGTAAATTAAATAACTGGCCTTACTATATTTTATTTATTATTATGAATTCAAGAATATAGCTAAAATCCCATATGTAAGTGCCTATTAATGATTCATCAACATATGAATATAGCCTTTCTTTATATTTATAAAATCTATGTATTGTTTGATGCATATTTAATGCTTCTCATGACTTAGCAATTTATATTGCAGTCGATTAGGAGAAATTAAAATATTAACTTTTATAACTTTTCAATGTAAGATGGGAAAAACTAATTATGAATAGATATTTTTTTTCCTCCTACAGAGGGATTTTAAAGATATCAATCTCAAATTTATGTCTATACAATTTAGATGTAAACCAAATTCAAATTTTGGATTTCTTTTTCCTTGTTTCGATTTTTTCGCTATATTAAGTAGAAGTGACCTTTCAAAACATTTCTTCAGATAAACTATTGAGAACTGAAAACTGACGTATAAATTATATTTATAAGTTATGGAATCATGGATACGTTTCTTAATTTGCTTTATTTAGCATACATTCCCCACAGAATAAATAGTTTATATTCTTATGCCTTTAAATCTCAATAAACCAGTTAATCAATTTTAATTATATTTATTAAAAGTATTACTTTTTTCATATAGTACATTCATGTAATATACTTTATCGTTTTCTTACGTGTCAGATAGGAAAATAGTTACACAAAAAGATATTCTCATAAAGTTTTCAATTGTTGCAAAATATTTCAAAATTACTAATGAGAATTAATATTTTTTTAAATGTTTCTTAAGCCTTCCATTGAAACGATGGCCAAAGGAATTCTGATTATAAATAAGTTTTTAGCGAAGAATTTTTAATATTTTGAGATCAAAAATGCCAAAAATTATGAATCCACTCAACATACACATGCCGCATTTGTGCATAATTTGTGAAATATTTTTACTTCTATTCAATTATTTATCAATTTCAGGTTAAAATAGTTTTAAAATTATTTTCACTTCTGCTATTTAACTTTTGGTCTTCTCAGAATATTTCTGGTTTCCTTTTTAAAAATTTTATTGGAACATGTGCCCTTTAAACTATTATTTTAAAGGTGGATGTTAAAGGACTTAGAAATAATTCATCTCTTAATATTTAGCTGATAATATTGTTTTGGTTGTAGCATGTCACTTATTATAAAAATTTCGAATAGATTATTTTATTTAGAGTCTTGATTTAATCTAACATCGTTCTACTTTTACCAAATATACAAAGCATCGATTGCATGAAAGTGGATTTATAGTTTAAAACCACATTGATTTCATTTATTTCTTTCATAGATTTTACACATTTTTCGTTTTGGAATTTGTCCATATGTAATTACTCATAGACAAACTTTCTTAAACATTGAATTAATGTTTTTATTCTTTATATAGATTAATACATTCTGCTTGACATAGAACTTGTAAATATTTGTCCTTTTCTATTCATACTTTTTATTTAGCTGTATTTTCAATCACTAATTGCATTTAAAATTTTAACTTCATGTTTATTATAACTAAAATATAATAAATATATTCAAATTTAATAAAAATATTAAAAATTAACTTATTTAATATCCTTATATGAAAATGTATCTTAAAAAAGTTAATTATTTTTAATGTTTAATTTGAAACAAATTGATATCAAATATTGAAGAAATTTGTATTGAAAATTGGATAATTTCTTATATAAACTCTCAAACAATATGGTAGCTTTTCTTATAGATTTTTATATTTATTTAAATATTTAATCATTAAATGTCCATTGTTTTGAATTAATTTAAAACTTTAGCATGTATGATACAAGTATAGCTTTCTCTTTTCATGTCACTTTATTTTAATTTTAAATTATGAAATTTGATCTATGTGGCTTATACTAAATTATATGCCACATGAGATGCTCATCCTAAAAATCATCCTCAACCGACAACTGCCTTATTTATTTAAAAAACTAATGCAGCAATGGACAGTAGAAAATAGAACTATATTATGAGAACATTCTTTGAAACAGAAGTGTGATTAAATACACTTTTCCGGAGCTTATTTTATTCTAATTAATATATGCTTTTGAATTAATTTTTTAACTGTCTTACAAGTTACTTGGGATTTTATTGCCATTACATATCAAGGTAAAATTCCAGGTAATAGCGGTTGAAAAGGATAATGATTAAATGATTTTCATTTAAGAATGTTACCGAATTTTCTTCAGTTAAATATAATCGAACTTTCCTTTTAATTTATGGATTAAATAAACATACTGAAACATTTTTTCCGTTGAGAAAAATAAATAAGATCTTATTTACAGAAAAACCTGCTAGATGCATAACAAGAATCGTCCACATTTATCAATAATTTATTTCGATATGCCTTTGACAAACAGTCTAACCGTTCAAAATAAATTAAAAATGGCAGTTAGAAAGAAAATAACAGATATGTAAACAAATACATCCTGTTCTTTATTTCCTACAAAATAACTAGTACTACAAATCTATATTTTATTTTTATAAGTCGAAAATTAATAACTCAACATCTAATTAATGAAAAATTAAACAGAAAAATACAGATTTCAGCTTTTTTTTTTCTCTGAAAGAAAATGAGACTGCCTCGAATTTCTCACAATAAGGAAAAAAAAAGACGATGAAATCACTTTTAATACCTTCAATATGCTTCCCTCGAGAAGGATGATCGTTATCGAATGGAGAAAAGAAATGATTTTCAATATTAGCATAACACTTCCGGACTTGTTAACGGTGAACTGTTTCAATTATTGAAATCGGCGAATGAAGTCATTCCCGGCCTTTTTATTCTTTCACATGAATGATTAGGAAAAAAAGGGACTCCTTTATCTGACGTACCTCATTACCGATTTTTTATCCGGTTTAGGGACTTCGAATCGTAAAAGAAAGAGAATAATGACGATTTACTGCTTGATAATTGTTGGGCTTTACATCCTGAAGGTTTAAGTATAAGTTATATATGAGATACTTATTCACGAACGTATGTAATAAATTCATCTCTTGGAGGCTTAGTTTTACGAATAGAAAGTCTTATAGCTGTGTTCATTTTTATATTTTTTATGCGAGATATTATATTATCATTATTATGAAGGAAATTTATAGAAGATATAGTTTGGAGTGAATTTATTTTCAATCATGTTATTAATATCTTGATTTAAGCAAAGGAAATTAACATATTATGCCCATTTCTATATTTACTTTAATTTAAGCACCCTTTTAGCTTTATTTACTTGACTACCTACGTCATGCATCTAAGATTATACATCATTAGAGACTTATTTTTGGGATGTTTTTCTTATGACTGATTTCGGGACATGATCATAGTTCGAAAGTGTTATGCAATCATGGGTTTTGTCAAAATCAAGAAGTAAAATAAGTTTTCGCTTTGCTTTACTAGACAAATTTTGAATAATAGTCAAGTATTTTTTTAAAATTTTGATCGAAAAGGAATTTTATTATTTTTTACAGTTTGAAAGTTTAAACTTTATAACGATTCCTTCAATCTTTTAATTTTCCGTTTTGAAAAAACTTTGTTCTGAAAAACATTCTGCTGTGTAAGCATTTTAATTTTTCACAAAATATGTATTTAACTATTATATAAAAAGAAACAAAAAGAATATTTCTAAACATGATTAAAATCACGACGATTAGACATGAAATTACATTTGAAATTTGCATATCTTAATCAGTTCAATTTATGCATCGTTATAGATTAAGCAATTAAAGAATAAATAGTAAGGATAATCTTCATTTCAGCTATCTGTTGAGGGCCATCTGTATATTGAAAGAGGGCGCATCAACAATTTCTTCATTTACTTTACATTAAACAATTAGAACGAGAATTTCTCTTGTTTTTCCCATGAACTAACGGAATTTTTTTTTTTAAATAGACTTTTGCTAATAAAAATTGCCGCTCAAGAGATTTGAACCAATTAGGGATAAAACTGTAGTTGAAAATTCAATACCAAAAGTTGAGTCTTAAAATAGCTTTATTTCATGAAATCAATTGTGTTGAAAACTTATTAGTTATCTCTTCTGATGCGCGACCATTGTTTTTCCTAACAATACGAAAAAAAATGAGATATATGAGCATTTACTCTCATTAGACGCTCTTCCAATAAATGAATCGAGACAGAGAGAGAGAAAGCCTACTCGGGTGTCGTCCTCTTTATCTAATAAATTCCCAGAATCCCAGATAGACGTCTCTTATCACATTGATTGCCATAAAATTTCATATAAATTGGTTGAAAAATGACCATCGACTTTTAGGCTTATTCTGTGAGGATATATAGACATAATTAGTATTTTATTATTTTGGTATATTTTTAATAAATTTAATGTTTTCTAAATGTGAGGTCACTAGTACCATTTATGACGCTAATGGAAGAATTTTACTACAGATGAGCGCATATTATGTTAATTTCAAATAATATTCTCAGGCCAAACCACTGCAATATAAAGAACACGTCGGTCACTTTACACAGAGTTTAACAGGCAGTATTGAATAATAGCTCAAAGATCTGCCTGTTACCTAGGATTCCCACGGCTCGACTCACATAACTAGATATCGGTCGCCGGTGATTATATTGGCGACCATTTGAAAGCAAGACGATAGTTTAACCTAACTGAGTTAATCCATCTTAGCAAGAGAACTAGGTTCCAAAGATTATTAAATACAGAAAACATTCAGAAATTAATTGATAGCAAATACGATCGCAGTGTAGAAATTGTAGCAATATGCGTAATCGGCTTACAAAGTAACGTTAAACAGAAGTAGAACAGCAGCAGATAATCATTTTGTCGTGCCTATAACAATCAATTTACTGATTGTCACTAGTCTTCGGTCATAGCACGGAAGAAAGAAATGTAAGGATTTTGACTTGAAAACCATGGTAATAAATGTATTTCTGAATTTTAATTTACGTAAATTTTGAAATAATGTTTAAAAGTAGAATTTTGCATGTCAGGGCAGGCCACTTCATTAAAGATAGACGAAAATTATATTTGATCAGGTCAAGCTAAAAAAAGAGGTTTTAATGAGCTACAGTGAAGATTATTTTCATTTTTGAAGGGAATTTTCCATTTTAAGATTGCGTATAAACAGTTCAGAATTAATTAACTGTGTAAAGTTAGTAAAAAAAAATGAAACGCCTTAAAAAGAGTAGAATATGTTAGAAATTTTGGGATGTTATGGAAAATCATAATTTTAAATAAATGCTAAATATATTATAATGGATCAAGTTTGAGGGATTTTTTAATATCTTGCTGATTTTAATTTTGAACTAGGGTGTTCACGTGTACCTAAACGGTTTTGAAGACTCATTTCCTTTTCTATGTATTTCTATAAAATAAACTCCCTCTTGATTCGACTTTTTCGATTAGCATGCATATTTTAAACAACATAATATTAGCATGTTTTTTAAATCAAGAAAATATTTAAATTCTAAATAGACCTACATACCACAGGCCCATTATCTAGTCTATTTCTATTGTCCTATTATTTTTTTATAAAATCTATCAATATATCCTTTATATAACATTTAAACACATCATGTTTTATTCAAAATTATTGAATCAGAATAGCCCATTTTGATTCGCTCTCAGAAAGTAGGGACATGTTTTAGCTCTTATAAGATCAGAAAATGCTAAAGCAGATATTATTGGAATTATATTATTCTGTTTCAGTATATTTCATTGTTCGTTAAAATTAGATTCAGGGCGATAAGTGAGAAATAAGATTACCAAAATTAGTTTAACGGGAAGGAAATAATCAAAATTAATATAAAATTTTCTAACTCAATAATAATAGTATTTTATCTTGGGACAATTCTTTATTAAGAGAAAAGATTATTTATTAAGAGGACTTAAGAGATTAAGTGGGACGAGGAAAAAATAGCACCTTTCGCTTTCGAGTTTTATCTAGTTGATAAGCGTACTTAGTTTTATTGTTAATTTGTAAGGTTAAAAAGAAACCTTTCAGAATTCAGATTGGAATATCCGGATATTATACCAATCAGATCCATTCAAAAATGTAATTTCTAAGTGGAGTAATAATATTATTGGCATTAGAGAAATAAGCTCACTGAAAGGTATTGATTCCATGAAAGCAGCTATTCATCAGTATCTGAAATTGTGTCATCATTTAACAATTTAACAAATATTTTCTCGATGCACAATATCAAATTCTGCATGATTTCTACAATATTCAAAAAAAAAAAAAAAAATTGAAGTATGTGTCATTCCAGTTGTATCTTCAATTATGAGAATTTATGCATAATTAAGTTTAAAAATTAAATTTAAATGCTGTTATTTATTTAAAAAATAATTACGCAAAGTTAGACATAATTCGTGTATTTTTTCAATTCTACTCTTATCAGTTTATCAAAAAACCAGGTGTCATGTCTATCAACAAAAGAGTATTGATATAATGAGGGGGGGGGATGAGCAAAGACGAACATCTTTTGTTAACGTAGATCAATGGAAGCACAAAAGATGGCAGCACTATCATTTTCACAATTTGACTGAAAATTTATATTATTTTTTTAAACATATTGGACAAGAATGATAGTTGAATACGTATTTGTGGGTTAATAATGAAAACCGGTTTCAACATAGATACCACTTTCAAACTAGTTTTCGGTTCTACAAGAAAGAAATCATAGTCCGAATACCAAAAGAATAAAGTAAGTTTTCTTCTTGTAGGGGAAATTAGTCCTGGAACTTTTCGTCTCTTTTTGTAAGCAAAGTAATTACGAATAGTATACAGAAGGTCTGCATCATTTCATCTGCTGATTCTTCTTCTAACTTACTTCGTCAAACAAAGAGTCTCGTGTGTGTAGATGCTTTTTTCTGAATGTAGTGGCATTCACTTTTCTTCAAGTGAAAGATTGCTTACGTCTGGGGGGAAAAAAGAACATACAGAATGAAAGCTCATAGAAATATTTCTTAAAGCCTTTTCTTTTTGGATTTAACTTTGAGCTTTTTTGACAAGTATATAATAAGAGTTTTGAACAAACAAAAAAAGAACGATAAGATTACGACAACAAAATATAATTTTTTTACTGTAATTTTGCAAAGCGTTGAATTTATACTTAGAAAAATGGCGTAGATTATTGGTACTGCGTAGATCATAGTGATAATTTATATTGCTATGCTTAAACTTTTCTAGATTTGGGTTAAAAATATTCTAATTTCTTCATAATTAAAAAAAAAGAATCATATCACTGAATTCTTTAAAACTTCGATTCGTGCAAGTACGCTTCAGATTGTTGTCATCTTAATATATTTGATAAATATATAAATTAGAACCAACTATTATATCATTTATTGATATTCTTAAGTGTTTTCTCTTAGGAGATTCAGGCATTCTAAGTCTTAGAAATTTAAATTTGGGATATGATATTATTTAAAGTAAATACTTTTCCAGAGGCGAATGTATTACAAAAGGTTATCTATTATCTATATTCAAACTAGAATTCTTGTAATATGCATAGAGAATCCACCCAAACACCCCCTTACGCGCTAAGGAAGAAATAATCGGATTTGGAAAAAAAAATAGTTCTTTATATGATTAAAAAAGATGGCAAATGTAAATAGCCTCTTCGGAATATATTTAATTCATCGCATTTTCTAACGATAAGGCAGATGCTTCATAAAATGACGAATTATGAAATACAAAAAAAGCAAAATTCTAAACATTGAAGCCATAAGAAATATTTTCATTAAATGTTGTCTTTTGAAAAATTCTGAACATTCAGTGGTCGGCATTAATAGGCATCATTGAAATATAAAATTATATATTAACATGGTATTTAATTAAAAATAATATTGATGTTATTAAGACTTATAAACTTTTTTGACATTTTTCGATTAATTCTCACAGCGGCGAATAAATATATTTCGCATGAATGAAATCTGAGTACATGTGGCTACTTCAAGTCTTTCAATCTTTCAATTTCAATCGAGCGTATTAACTTTCCTTCCAAAATACGATAAGAAACATTTTCTTGTATAACTGAAATTCCAGACTCAATTCAGCGTTCTGCAATTTTAATTACGTCGAACTATTGTTGTCGATTAACGTTTACTTTAATTATTGTTGTGAACTGGATATTTAAAACGACTTCCAACTACATTAGTGAAACGAGTTCCTCATCTATCAGTTGCTGTATCATACAGTTGATAATGAAGTAGAGACAAACGTTTCTATACGGATGAATGAGGTGGATCCAATCTGCTCTAGGAAATGCAATTCAATGGATTCGAATGTAGGCCACTGGAATGTAGGCAATGGATTAAATATTATTTGCGCTGAGATGGGCTCTCCTTTCTCTATGTAGAGTTTGGTATTAGCTTTTCGTGGAAAATTCAACTGTGGTGGGTGGTTGATGGTTTGTTAGAATTGTATCAAATATTCTCTAAACGTGCTTAATAGCTAGAAGCGTTCCAAGGAGCTTTTAAATAGATATTTTGAACTCATTATCGGAATTTGTAAAAATATGGTACACGAATGTGGCTTAATTCGAAATACTTGGGTGAGTTTTAGGGCTAAAATAAAGTTTTATTTTCCAATATTCGGTGCGAATTCATAGATATTTCCTGAATAAAACTGAGATACATTTAGATTTGTCTCGAAAATTATATAAATTTTTTCCATTAAAAGAATAGATACAGTTTTGTAATTGGGCGATTTTATTTTTAAATGCAATTATTTTTATAAACCACAACAGGAAAATTTCAAGTACTGCAGTCCTTCAAAATGAGCCATTGTTATAGAAGTAGTCGATCGTATGTATAAGAAAGTTCATTTGCTTCATAGGTTTTGCTTTATAATTTATTTGATTTATTCTTAAGAAATCAAATACGATTTATTTTTATTTCTCAAAACTGCTGTAGAAACATGTTTGTTGGTTTGCAAAGCTAAGAAACCAGTTCCCTATTCCTTAAATGTCTTATTGGAAGTGAATTTAAACATTATGAAAACACAGGAAAATTTTTAAAATAATTAACCTGTTTAGTAAACTTATAGAGTAAAATAAGACAAAGTGTCAAAAATTCAAATTTCACTATACAGTTGAAATATGCATATAAATTTAAAATGATTAAAATAAAATAAGTAAAGCAAGTCTAATGTAAACGTTCGAGAAAGTGTAAATATGATGCGAGCTAGTTTATTGAAATCACGCTATGATCTACAACCTATGTCAAAACTAATATATGTCCCATTTAATTGTTGTTTGTGTACATTTATTGCATCAGACAGATTTATTTTCATATTACAAATACATTCAATTATTTCAAAATTCATTCTATATTTTAAACTTTAAAGTGATTTTTAATTTCTTTGCTTATATATAATATCTGCAAAATACAAATCCAATCTGTCTGCCACTGCACCTAAATATCCGGTGCTTTTATAGAAAAACAATTTAATCAGTATCTATCTTTTTTTTTCCTTTAAACTATTATTGCAGTCTTGAAGACACAACATTTTTTTAAGATCTTTATATCCACCTTGCATTCCTATATCATAAGAAAGAAATACTTGGTTATGCTCGATTACCATCAAGTATTCTATTGATAAGATTGTACATTTTTTTCTACAAAAATTAATTTTTGCGTCAAAGGTAAAATAAATTTCTTACACTAAAAGAATTTCTTCTACTTTGTATCCAACTTTACTTTATTAAATATAAAAAACTTTAAAGTCCAATGACTGGTGAAATATCAGTTTGGTGCATTTAAATTCAATTTTGTTGAAAATTCAGTTTTATTTTGACAATAACTTTAATACAAAAACTTTCAAATAATAAAAAAATAAACAAAATTAATCCCAGTTATTGCTAAATTTATAAAGCATAACTTGTTTAATAATATACTGAGTTTTTATAATTAAAACATCTCTGATCAAAGCAATGTGAAGAAAAAGAATCCAGGGTTTATAATGAAAGCTGAATCTGCGCTATGCATTTCAAAATTTTGGCAACGAATAAGAAAAAAAAATTTTAAAGCACCGTTTATTAGTATATTATACACTAGAGCCGATCATTTTAATTATTTTATTTTTCATTTGAGAAATCTGCTGTTTGAAAAAATTATTATTTAACGGCTCAAATAGTATGCTTTCAAAATTTAATTTAATAACTAATTAACTGACAATGAAGCTCTATAAATATTTATAAAGTGAATTTTATAAATAATAAACAAGTGTATAAAATTTGAATCCTTTAGTACATAAATAAGCAATCTTTACAAACATGAAAGAAATTACATAAAATAAAAGTGCTTAAAAATAAATGATAGGAGACGATTAGTAAGCACCTCCAAGTATAAACATAATTCTTTTGTCATCCATTCATAGCCGAGTAATAATCCATTCATAGCCATATGGCGAATTAAATACAAAGCGATGTTGGAGCGTAATATAAACTGACAATTCCATAAACATCCAAAAGACGATTTAACCAACACACACAATACAAAGAATTTTAGGGAAATACATTATCATATTTGATATACATATCAATGAGATTTCGCAGTCTAAGGATTGTTAATTTTTTTTCTCTACTATGCTTTTTATAAGAATATTTAATTTTATTCATTCTGTATTATAGAATAAGAAAATCTTCTGATTTTTAATAGTTTTTCAGTTGCATTCGGACTTGTTAATGTATTCTCTGTTATGTTATGCCTATTTGTATTTAATTTGGTTTCACTGTCCATAATTGCTTTAAGCTAAGAATCATTACTTAAAAATAACCAAAATATCACTGGAAAGGAAAAAAAAATGCTCATTCCTAGAAATTTTATTTTATGTTTGTTGTTCTGTTGTATAAAATTATTCTCCTCAATGTACTAATAATGCTGCGACTTATTAAATTATTGTATTATGCATTTCAATTTATGTCTGAATTTCAATTATTGATTTGAGCAATTATGTGTTTTGAATTAAGTATTACGTTTTTTCTGTTACAGAAGATGGAGACGAAGTAACGTTAATGTACGCAAAACATGAGGTGAGTATAATTTGCCTCACACTAACTAGCTAGCATATAACTCTACAAATGCACTCAAAATATTGAAGCGGCACTCAGAAGTCAGACCATTTCAACTATTACAATTTGCTACATATGGAAATGATAATTGTCAACGATTAATTTTTTTCTATAAAGTCCTGAAAAGTTTTCATTTTTCGCTCTAAACAAATTACAAAATAACAAAATGTGTCCTTGTATGAATTTTGGTGAGTGATATTTGCGCATTGACTAATTCTAACAAATTATTGTAACATAATATAAAAAGATGAATCAGAAGGTTTAGTTTAGTTACATTAACATCCCGTTTTAAAGCAACACTAGGTCTATTCTGGGAAAGACCTCGTAATTTTGAACCGCAGTCAGATGTCGATGATGACACCTCAGTTGGCACCCCTCTCCAAATTTCCGCACCACATCAGCGGAAGGACATTTGGCTCCGACGAATTTAGTGTGCACCAGACCCACTTACACAGCGGTTCTTCGGTAGAATCAGACCTCGAACTTCAAACCCTTCCGTTTCGACGTCAAGACCAGACAACACCAGATCTCTGAGGTCCAAATGAATTGGAAGGAATAAAAACAATGTATTTCCAAATAGGATCTCCAGTAAATTTTGGAATGTGTTTTATAGTTGTAATGTAACAATAAATTGAGCGATTAATCAGTACTGTAGCAAAATTAAATCTACTTTCTCTAATTTGCCTTATAAGAATTCCATCTTATTTAACAATGAGTGATAATCAAAATTTATGTTTTTATTCTTAGTATCAATGATACGATTAAACTGTTAAAAGTTTATCTAACATTCGATATTAAAAGCTAAAAAAATGATACGGGATGGTAGTTTTCATGACTAATTCCTATATTTAATTCTTTAAAAAAATTAAAACCTCATGCAAATATGCGTTGTCGTCTGTAAATTATTAATATTGATGCAATCTGTGTTCATTTCAATACTATGTATTATCACCAATGGAAAATCAATAGCAGCAATCAATTCTAATTGAACACATTCATCAATGCAGTTTGCAATATATTAAGCAAAGCTTGAATGTTTCAATTAGAATTGATTGCTGCTATTGATTTTCCATTGGTGATAATA
>JAPMOR010047230.1:254060-295017 GCA_026543865.1 Argiope aurantia | reverse complement strand
GGACATTTTATCCCTGGTCTTATATAACCTATGATTTTGATAGGGAAAACATTTCTTCATAGCGCTAATATATTACGAGATTTCGATAGGGATTTTCGTTACACGCGCGGAGAAGGCAGGGCAAGCACAGGGAGATTTAAAAAAGAATTTGCCTCATCAGCGGTATTTTGCCTCTTCAAGCGGAGTGTGGGAAAGTTATTTTAGCTGATTCTGCAATTTAACAAAGCTTCTCTTGAATTAATTAAGTAGAGACAGTGGAATTGGATCACGAAATAAGAGAATATTTTAGAATAAAGTTACTATGGGCTAAATTAAGATAAAATCTTGAAAATTAATTAAATTGAAATTTCAGTTAAAATATCATTACATATATATATATATATATAAATATATTTTTCTTATAACATTAGTTACCATTTAATTGCCCTACTTCAAGAAATAATTAACTTCAAATTATTAAGATGAATCCTTATGTTTACTTGTTCGTTTGAAATTTATAATAAAAATTAATTAGAAAGGCACGAAAAGACTCCTTATTCAATCATTTTAAAATTAAAGATTCTTTAAATGAAAGGATAATTATACTTGCTGCTTTGTTCAGATTATAAAAGGAATAAAAAATTATGTAGTAAAATAAACCTTATCAACATATTAATTTCATTTGTATCGAAGAAATAGAATTTTCTCTAACTGACAGTTATAAATGACCCAGGAATAAATAAATAAATAATATGTGCTTTTTAGTGGAAGCCAGTGTGTTAAAATACAATAATCTATTTTCAGAATTTACAAAACTTTAAAATAATTCAATTTCCTTTTTTCAAATTTTCAAATGCAATTATTGAGAAACATACCTAAGGGAAAATATTCTGGGAATTTACACATTCTAAATGTGCTGAATTAAAATTAATTATTAACATTTTTCATGGAAATGAAAAAAAATTAAGATATCCTTTTCCTCATTTCTAGTAAAAAGGTAAATCAATTTTTTTAAATCTTAAATGATTAAAATTGGCTTCTAGTTTCTAATGTAAGGTATATTTTGTAATAATCATGCTAGAAGAACGTTCTCTAAGAATTTCCAAAGCTTAAAGCTCACTCAGTTTAATATAGGAAATATTTTTGTGAAAAAATATTCTGCATATCACTAACAGCAACAGTTCTAAATAATGAAAATTAATTAAAAGTTCAAAAAAGGTTTAATTAAAAAATTTTTAAAAAGTTTAATTAAAAAAAGGATAAAATGAAGTATTAAACTACATATTCCTCGTTGGTGAAAAATTGCAGAGTTTATATTTCCTTGAAGTTTGAAGCAACCGAGATAAATGTAAGTACTTCATTATAATTTTTGTTTATGCTCTAAATATGTTTAATTTACATATTCTATCTTATCTCTTATTTTTAACATTTGCACCGCATCCAAACATAGAGATAAGTTTTAATTTCAGACGAGAATATGAATACCTTAGATGTAACGAATCTGGAAGCAGCTTTAGGAAGACTTGTTTTATTAAATAGAGTGTACATCACATATTTAGGCTAAGATGAGTTATCCGCT
This sequence comes from Argiope aurantia, assembly GCA_026543865.1. Classification (NCBI taxonomy): domain Eukaryota; kingdom Metazoa; phylum Arthropoda; class Arachnida; order Araneae; family Araneidae; genus Argiope; species Argiope aurantia. Next base: position 293,459 of record JAPMOR010047230.1, on the reverse strand, counting down.
GAAATGAGCAGGGTGCAGCGGAAGATAATTCAAGCAATGAAATTGTTTGCGCAAAGCAAACTCATTCATTACGCCCTTTTAAGGGGTTAATTCATCAAACTCGCATTATTCAATTTTTCAAGTTATGTCGGGGAGTGACAAAGAATGTTTTCAGTCAGGCGCTTCTTATCTGATCTCTTTTGTCCATGATATCAACAGGCAAATGCTTAAAGAACTCAACGCATAATTCTACAACGCTTATCACATACAAGGAAATGCAACGAAAAGGCATCATTTTCTAATATTTGGTCTTGATGCTTGAGGGATTTAGTGTTTAATTTTGATGCTTTGTGATTAAGTACAAGCTAAATTTATGAATTCAGTGCAAACAGTTTATATAGTCTACTTATTACAGAAACAGGGTTTACTGATTAGGAGAGGTAATTATTAAAGAAGAAATAACTCATGCCTTCATTTAGTGTCTACTGTTATATACAAAAGGGTGGTAAAGAAAAGTTATGAAATACTAAAGTTCTTTTATGATAAAATTAATTTGTGACTATCTGCATAGGGAAAATTGTTGTTATTTTGGAGAAAAGAAAAAAATATATATAAAAATATTTTAATAATGTTTTTAGAATTGCAATAATATCAGGGCAATTCAAAATCAATATAAAAAATACAATAGAAATACTTATTTGTGATATTTAAAAATTTATAAATCAGGAACCCTACAATATCTAATAATACAAAGTTACAATTATTTTTTTAATAATGGCAATTTAGCAATTGTGTATGCATTTTAAAAATGCTCCCAGTTTAAAAGTTTAATTCCTATAATTTCAATAATAATTATTAAACCAGCAGAAAAAATTATCGCAAAAGGTTACAGATGATACCATTTGTTGCACAATAAGAACTCGCATCAAAACAATTCATGTTCTTAAATTTGATGTATATTAGTAAAAACGATATTAGGAGTTTAAAGTCGATCCTCTTTCATTAGGAAGTCATGGTAGTTTAATGGTAAGGTCCCAGCTTCAATGTCCGATTCCACTTACGAACTGCCGAGCAGGGGGGGGGGCAGGTGCACTCAAAAGCCATTAGGGCCAGTTGCCCCCCCCCACACACGCTGATACTCCACGGAAACTTGGGGGGGGGAATCGTCTCCGCCACCTACCATGACTCAGAATTATTAGATCCTTCTCAAACACACCCTAGTATTAAAAATAGGACCTTAATATAACAAAATTAAATTAAATTCTTTCAAATAGGAATTGAGATATTTGCAAATTTTTACGCTCAATACTAGAAAAAAATTATATACAATGCACTTTCTTAGTAATTAAAAAAATATATTATGAATCTTTTCATGCAATGAACGCTCTTCGTAGACCAACCTTATAACACTCAGACCTCTTTAGTCACGCAGAAGTTTTCCCGATTGTTTAAATAAAATCTCAATTTTTTAAAATAATATAAGACGTTAAAAATTCGGCACTTGATCCAGGCATTAGAAATCGATAGTTAAAAATGTGTTTGTAATCAATTGATTTATCATACCTTTAAGGTTTTAAGTTCTTAAGTGACGCATCAATCTGCTGAAACCTGAAACTCAATCAAACTGAGCGACGGAATTTGAGTTTTTAAGAATAATGCATATAATACATGCATTATGTATTTTCAGAAAAGGGATATTCCAAGTTTGTCGAGTATGTCATTAGAAGAACATATCCAAATATAAAGAAGATATAAAAATGTAGGCCTAGGATAAAATTTATTTAATTCTCTCTTCAATAAATTCGTATGAGCAGGAATTCGCATTGTTTGTACCAAAATTGATAGTATTCAGCCTTTTATACTGAAGTTACTTAAAAGGCATTTTCCAACCCCAAAATGAGATATTTGACAGTAAAAGAATGAAAAATTTTTGTCAGTACATTCTTATATCAGATACTATAACTCAATAAACGAGAAAGCCGAAAATTCGAATCTTTGATTTCCAATTCATAACAGCTCATCAACAATGTATTTTTTTATGAATCGTTAAGAAGCTTCTTTATAAATTTTAATTTCTTTTTTGTCCCCATACATATTTGAAGTTTTTTATACAATAAATACAATTTTGAAAACATTTTTGGTCACAAAAATCGTTATGAGTTGAAAAGCTCAAGGGAACTTGTTTCGAACTAGCTTTAAAAATGTTTTCTACTTCTTTGGCATTTTAATTTTTAAAAAATGACGTGATTTAATAGCTGATGAAAAGGATGGGTTAACACTACATTTTTCAATAAACAGTTTTTATGAAAATCAAAATTAGAGATGTATGCAGTTTATATCTGAGTTTGAGCTACAGTCTTGAATATTTTACCTTTTCTGTTAATCATAGCGAATGAGATTCGTGACACTTTTGCGTATTGATTTTTACCATTGTTAGATTCAAATTAAAAAGAAAATATTTCAATGAAAACGTCATTTGGCTATAAAGAAGTATGGATGATGCCAAATGTTAATGAAAGCAGTTGATAGCTTCTACTGGTTAATTCTTATTTCAATACATATATTACCATTTAAGTTTTATTATTATATTTTTAACTTTTCAGCAGACGTATTTCATAATTATGTTTGCTTCTGAAAATGAATGATACTATTTTAATTCAAAAGACGAAGTTTATTGATAAAACATTGATTTTTGAGTTTCCACTTCAGAATATTGTAGCAGAAGCTACCATAAAACTTTCAACTAGATATGTTAATATGCTTGTGAAAGTATTTTCGCAATCTTTTATCAACGCTCCAAATTTTGAATGCATTATTTGTTGATAAGTAATAAAAGTCAAAGAGCAGTATAAATTTTCTATTTGAAAGCAGCGATTCGCTGTTTGGATCATACTAATGTATTTTGGAATCAGTCAAGCGGAATTTTTCAGGGACTTTTTATACTGGGGCATAGAAAAATGATTGATGTATAGCTAATAAGTTTGACTTGGCCTTGGAAATATTAAGCTTTTAACCACTTGTTAAAATTAGCTTAGGAGACGAATGATCATAACTAAGATGAACTTTTCAAAATATTGCTTACAAATTAGTTGAAATCACCCAGTAACAAGAATATGAATCACTTGTTTTATTTTCAAAATTCCGGAATCCTTTTTTTTATTTCTAAATGAAATAAAACCAAATGCATTTTTGTCTATCAGTTTCCTTTTCATTATTATTTTTAGTAGTTAAAAAAGTTAAAAAAAAAGTCTGTAAAAGATAAAATGTATTCAGAGTTTCAAAATATAGAAAGAAAAAGTAAAAATTATTTATTTTAAAAAATTGGATGAGATACATCTTGCATATGTAAAACTCTATTATAGGTTCAAGTTGATCTAATTTCTTTTGTGAAATTCACAAAATTCAAACATTTCTTTTTTTTTCCATTTTCTTTTCTAAGTCATATCCATGCAAAACATATTTTCATACTTCTAATTCTTATATCATTTAATGAAACTAAATGAAATATAGAATAAAATAATAACCGTTTTATGTTCTTCTTTGTTTATCCTGGAAGGTATTTTTTCCCTTATAGAATTAAAAATTTGTAATTATAACTATTATTTTGAAACTTGTATTAAACTTTTCTGACTTTTGACAAAGACTGGGCTTTCGCTTTATGACTATCTAAAGAAAAAAGAAACGACTGTAAAAACTATCCATTAACAACAATAATTTTACAGCAAAATCACTAATCAAAAAAAATGAGCTGTACTGGCTTTGGGAATAATGTGCCCGTATCTTGTGTTCATAAAAAATTAGAAAAGGTGTAAAAACTGATAGCTAGAAACAAAAATATGGATACAAAACTGATCAGCAAATAGTCACCCTTACAAAACGACCAAGACTGCTACAAAAAGCAAAATTCCTTCAAGGCTTGATTTGGTCCATTTATATTAAGGGGCCATTTTGAAACTGCAAAGGGTTATTTGAAATCTTCACTACAAAATGGCCAATTTATTTTATAACCAGTGCTATGCTTTCATTTTCTCCTACAAAATAAATATGAAAAGGGTACCATGCAAATATTTAAATGAAAATATAAAAATATTTAGTAATTATTATTTGATATGGTAAATGAAGTAAAGAACGATGTTTCATTCATGAGATCATAGAATGGGCTAAAGTAATATTTTATACATCTACATGATTTCATTTAGATTTTTTTAAGGCAGATACTATTTTATTTAGGCAAAAATTACATTTTCCCTGAGTTTTTCTAGAATTACTATTTTTGCCATTTGATCTCGATATTTTTGCTTTGACATGACATGACGTACATGAATTTCGAATTGTGGTCAACGTGAGAAGAAATTTCGGTGATGCAAAGCAATAAAATATGGAATTAGTGATTCCAACAGAAAAATTAATAGAAATATGATGAAATGTTTTTATTATCGCTTTTACCAAATAAAAATGTTGAAGGACTGTTAATTTAACATTCAATTGATTGTTATACCAGTTTTCCTCGACCCGAAATTATTTTTCCATGTTGCAGCGCTATTAGCTAAGATTACCTTCAAAAATGATTTTATCCTCATATAGATAAAATCTTTTTAATGATTACTATTACAAATTATTGCATATAGCGCGTTTAAGAAGATTTACTACAATTCTCTTAAATCTATCGCAATAAGTATTAGTTTTATGGCAATGTTATAATACAGCTTTCCAATCCACCGATGTTTATATTAAAGTAACATTTTCTACTACGCGCTTGGATATAAATTTTTCTTAACATACTTATCACTCTGATAAAATATGATATAGCAAAGGTTTGAAGACATTGGCATTAAAATTAAAAATATCTTATCATTTCTCTTTAACTATGTCAGTTATTTACAACTTTTATGTAATAAAATAGTGCAACAGAGATTTTGATTGAAAAATGGAATGAGAGTTATAAATTCACAACAAACTGAAAACAAAATTCAAATATTCAATCATAACTAGCAATAATCAATCCTAAACTAGCATTGGCAGAACTGATAATTTAATTCGTTTTGCTTTAATTTCCTGTCAACTTTCTTCGTAAGAAATTCAGAAGGAGTTAAATTTAATAATAATAAAAATTGTCTCTTCCTACTTGAAATAACTATTTTCATAAATACATGCACGAGTCCCCATAACCTTTATTTATATATTCTCGGACTATTTGCATGACAAGCTGAAGTTAATTTGCTGAACGGAAGTGCATATGGATGTCCATCATGTTACCATTTCCAAAAGCTCTTTGCTAATCACAAAATCTCTTGGTAAGCTACTGAGGGAGTCTGTTCTCACTCATCAAATGAAGGACCTTCGACGCGATCTATTAGAAATGTCGGCAACATCATCTAACAAGTGTCAAAGTTTCCTCTTACCTTCCATTACTCCGCTAGAACCAGCGAGGAGATATCCTTTCCCAAGCCATGTTCGACTGATCCCCTTGGTGTCATTTTGAAGAAGAAAAGCCACTAGCATGGTTGCGTGTCCTTGTTAATTACTTTATGGTAAAAGGCTGCTTCCCGTCAACTTCGTAAAAGCTTTCCTTACAAAGGCACTTGTCGATTTCACAACGTTTACACCATGTCAGCACGATTCTGGAAATCGTATTTTCCGGCACGTATTCGGTATAAGTGCCTGGTCTGATAATGAATTCATTTTAATAGAAGTTTATTACTGGATTTAAAATATCGAAGGAGATTAAATTCGTTGAAATTTTTTTTTAAAAAAATGAGTATGGCAATGAATTTATATTGATGCTGCTTTATATCTGTTGAGTTTCGTCTATGTTTATTGGAATTAAGAAGTCTTTGAACAATTTTTTGATTTCAAAATGTTTTTTAAAAGATAAACCGTTTCTTTTTAGACATAAAAGGCAATCTATTTATTTATGAGCGTCACTTTCGCCAGTTTAAATTTCAAGTTCCTAAATTACATTAATGCCATTTATAGCTAACTTTCCATATTTTTAATCTCATAAGAAATGAAATTTTTGTGTAAGTTAAGATTTCGGAAATGGAAAAAATAAAAAAAGGTGATAAGTAAGTTGACAAGAAAAAAATAAACCCCTTGTTTTCAAAATACGCCGTATGATAAAAAAAAAGTAGATAAATGAGTGTTAAAGTTTTGATATTGGAGCATTCATTCGTGAAATATTCAGTTTAAAATATCTATCTGCCCCTCGTGTGAATTGTATGAAAATAAAAGGCATCGCTTCATTACAGCTCTTTAATGCTAGAAAGAGATTATCCAGTGCTGAACAATTTTATTTCTTTCAAAAACGCAAGCACAGAAGAAATATTTCATTAAAGATTTAACTGCACATAATTACTATTCAAAAAAAATATTTGCAAAAGTATGATGAATTTGACTCGTTCACCAAGATAAAAATCAAACTTTAATTAGCATTCTAATCATTCACATTTCAAAGCAAGGACGTGTTTTAGAACTGTAATACTCTGTGAATAACATTTTGGTTTCGCATTTAAGAATACAGAAAAATCACACTGTTAATTTTATGGCGGTGGTTAATAATCTTTAATTTGCGTTTTTTATAGAGGGAATATTAACTAGCATAATATACAATTGATAATTGATAACGCCGAGTCTAAAGAAGTCTTTAGAAAAAATGCAATTCATAAACACTGAGCATAAATTTATATAAAATATTCATGTCATCTATCCATTTCATATCTGAAATTAAATTTTCATTCGATTAACAGTTATTTTCCTTTCTTTAAAACAACTTCTCGTTAAATAATAGTTTGGGGATATTGTTTTGTGAATTTATCTCAATTTCTTTCAAATACTATCATATATATGTGTGTCTGATATAAGAAGGAAACGTATGCTAAAATCCTGATCATCAAACATATGCTATGATGGTAAGGGAAACTAGCATTGCAGGCCGTACATTGAGAAAGACTAGTGGACATGCTTGAGATATTTAGGACATGATAGTCATATATAATATTTCTATGTTCTGATTGGTAGATGTTTTGCATTTGCGGCTGCTGAAAATATAATTTTTTTAATTTTTAATCAGGATTACTCGTATGGCAAATTTGCGATGAAGTTCTTGGAAACACATAAAATAGCAGCAATCAGAATTCATCGTCAACTGTGCTAAGAGGACGTCATGAGCAAGTAATTAGTGCTGTAATCTCTCAGATGGCTACCAAAATGCCTACAGTAAGGATCGTAATAGACGATCGTCTCTTATTAAAGATGATTATATGGAGCTGGAGTGGCATTATTGAAAACTTTTCCCACATAATTTCAGAATCAATAAAGAAAATCAATTTAAAGATTTCTGCATCAATTCCAATAAAGTTTGCATTAATCTATTCTTTCCTTCTATTTATGGCTGAAAGGAAAATGTATTTCTCTGAATTGGTTTCGCATGTTGTGAAACTTTAGTCTCGTCATGGATTAGAAGTCTTTATTGCGATATGATGTGGACGTTTGTGAAAATGGAAATCGTCTTCAACGTCGTTTTAAGCATCTGAACATATTCAAGGTTTCGAGTAGCAAGCACATAGTGTAACTTCAGAACACTATATTAATCTAAAATAATCGATAATCGATACTTAATGGCAGAGCAAAGTCATCTATAATAATAAAAAATACCATACATAGATTTCTTTATTAAATGATATTAAAATCAATTCCAAATAATTTTATATTATTTAATTTTATAAATACCATCTTTAAAGTTCAAAAAATATTTTTAATTAAAGCATTTGTATCTAAAACGATTTAGGAGAGAGAAAAAAAAAATGAGTAAAGAAAAATTCTAATGTTATGAAAATTCAGATTAGCATCTCTGAAATTGTTTTATTGATACATAACTTGTATATTAGCCAAAATAAAACTCTTATTAGCTATTTATTTTTGACAGCAGCATGATAAAATAATTGCTAAGATCACTTCAATCCATGCGTCGCAAAATCATTTTTGCTCTAAAGAAAATTTTCTAAATCTAAAAAAAATAAATAAATGAATAAATAAAAAATAAGACAATTCAACATTCTATTTTCCCCAGACTGTTTTCCTCGATTTGAATTCCTTCTGAAAGAATTCTTCCTTCTTGGAACTGCTTGAAATGTGATCTATTCGTAGAAATACACCGAAATAATCTATTTGCTTCTCTTACCTACGACAAGTAAACGGCTGCCTGTCAATGGTCCTGACAAAATTAAAACTCGCCAAAGAAAGCAAATACTCGAATGTGATGGTGACACGTGCAGCTGAGGACGACGATCCCTCGCTTGACAAAGATCTCTTAAACTCTTTCTCCAGACCACATTTCTTAGGAGGGAACTTTCTGTTTGCAGAAGAGGCTTTCAGTCCAATCCTGATGTCAGTTTCTTTAATATAGATAGGGAAAACAAATTCGTGTTTTCTTATGTCGGAAATTTATTGCGGCAAAAAATGATTAATATATAACTTATGCCAGATATCTTAAGATGAATCTTAAAAATTGAAAGGAAAAGAATGACTGGAGACTTCATATTCTTATCACGATTTTCCCTTTTGCACTGATTTAATTTTAGTTCACATTTTTTCGAAATATCATCTCTAGATGGGAGTTTGGGATTGTCAAAATTTAAGAATAACAAAAACTTAAGTTAATATCATCTTAGATGTGGCGGTAATGGTAATGGCGGTTTCATTACCAGTTAAGTGAAACTTTATTTCGAAAATATTTGGTTATTTCGTTGGTGCCAATCATAGTAGCTTTGCAGCTTGGTCCTTATATCTTCTAAATGTATTTTAATTAAGAAAAATAACTGAAAGTGACTTAGCGCAGATTTCCCGCAAATTTATGCAGAAACAGAATTCTAATGTTTGCTAAAAATGTGTAATTATTTTGGAAAAGTTTCAAAAAAGTTGTGAATTCTTTTATTTGTTTCTCAGATATAAAAGCAAAGATTTCTAGTTATTCCTCCAATTTTTTAAGAACAAATGTACAATCTTTTTTAAAATTTTGTTTACATTTATTTTGAGACACGCTAAACGAATATTGGTTTCATGGCATGTGAACTGTTGATTCTCAAGAGAAAAATATTTAATAATTAGCCAAATCTCCAGTAACTTGTTCTATAAATCAGTTATATTTTAACAGAAAGCGAATGTAGGGAACGATTGTTTTAAATTTTTTTAAAAAAAGGCGATGATCATTCTTATACAAAACCTTATGTGACCCTATTTTTTTAAATGAAAATGTTCTTTATAAAAATATATTGATCATACCTCATCTCGGCATTCCAAGTGAATGGGGTGATTTAGCAAGAAATATCAGAACTTAATGTTTTTATATATTTAGCATTTTTCAAGTCAAATAATATGATCACATTTCCGAAAAGGACAAGGTTTGAAGCATATAATATTAGGTCACTTGCATAATAGACAAATCTAATATTTACAGTTACATGAAATAACTGAACTTATTATCCATTACGTGCAAGATCAAAAAGTAAAAAAAATCGCTTAGCGTTAAAACATTAAATATCAATGTGCTTTATTTACATGTATAAAATAATTCATATGTATTTTTGTTATCTGTGACGTGTTTTTTTTTTTAATTTTTTGAGTGGGCTGAACCACATAAATGTAACTATATCTTCAAGGTATTCGAAAAGTATTTTTAAATTCTAAATAGAATTAAAAACATCTAGCAAAGATAAATCCTTCCAGAGTTTTTAAAGCCTCAAAGTTTTGTTTGAAAAGTGGATGATTATAAGACACTAAAACCATCATTCTCGCTTTAATCTAACTAAGGGAAAGAGTTCAGGTTATTCCTTGGCTTATTGAATTGAAATATGTAAAACAGATAGAGCTTAAATTCGGAATTGCATGTAATCGAAATCTACTTTTGAGATCGACACTTAATTAAATGGATCGCCACATCGCCATCAAGATTGTGTCGACTTTCCGTTGCTTTATTGAACATGATTGGAAATCTATCGTTAGAAATATCTCATTTCTCAATTCAGTTGCAAACAAACAACGAATTAATCTTACCTTAAATTAGAGAATATAATTATGAAGATTAAGATATATATCGCGTGTTTCAAATAGAGCGTTCATTAATTGTTTTAAATATTCTCAATAAATAAAATATAGATATATAAAAATGAAAACTTCTATACTTTCTTTATTGAATACGAAAAAAGCTCCAATCTTTTTTATTTATTATAATCGTTAAAGGTGCTTGTACCCTTGATGAAATTCTGTAATTATTTTATTCAACAAATTTTGATTTAATATCCCTGATGTCATTTGTGAAATGGTTAATTCTGAGTAAACTGTTGGAAACCCTGAAAACATTTTAATATGGTTAAATAACTCTAAATAAACAAAAGAAGATTCATGCATGACTTTCTATTCAGAATCTAATCCATTTCTACTTCGTGCCTTTTCTCAAATAAATCGTATATAGAGGTAAGCAGCAGTCCAATTAATTCGACATTCCTTCCAAATTTCTCTCTGAATTTTCTCCATCTCCCACAATGCTCTGCTTTATTGAATATCTCTCACTAAAGCGACGCACATTCTCTTTCCATCATTATCGGTATATTCAGGAAATGAATGCCGTCAACGATATAACAAAGGAAGTTATGCCGTTTGCACCCCTTGAAATCTGCGTGCTCTTTGTTTAATTTTCCGTCCAAGTTAAGGATCACGTCATTAAAATACCTTCGGTTTTGGCGATAGCTGTTTTACTCCTTTTAATTCTCAAATTTGTACGATTTAATGAAAAGCTTGAGGACAAATGTATTTGAAAAAATGAGACTCAGGTTTGTTTTGTTTTGTTAAAAAACCATTAATTTTGTGTTTCTGCACAAGTATGAGTTAAGTCTTAGGATAATATTAATGCGTTGTTTGTTTGAAATTTGATTGAGAAATATTTTGTTCCGAGTCACGTAGTTTTTTGTTTTTGTTTTTATGAGTAAAAGCAAAACTAAATTGTAAATTCGTTAAGCTTGTAGTTTGTTCGAAGTAAGTGCATCCATTTTCATAAACAAAGCTTACAAGCGGCTCTTATATAAATATTACTTGCATACTAGCTACAGCATAATAAAAAATATTTAAAAATATTAACGTTGACTCTGAAAGAATGCAGTTCTAACTCGTTCCAAATTTAAAATTTTATCTTAAAACTATAGCCGTAAAAAAATTCTTCAATACAGATACATCACTGAACAGAATTAGGAAATCAGGAACCAACTATTATTTTCTGGATTAGAATCGATCCTCTGTTCTAAAACCTCTAAAAGTGAGTAGTTTGCTATACAACTTAATGTTTCACAGCAAACATACTCACATTGTTAACTTAGCTTCATGCTAAGTTAAAAATTTGAGTAACGGATTTCTTATAATACAATAATTAAGGTTGGAACAATGTGGCATTTGAATTTTTCTGTAATGATTTACAAATATAGTTATACCTTAAGACGTGCACACTGGAATTTGTTTTTAGCTGCTTATTTGTGTCTAATTGTTAGTCCCAACAGAAAATCCTTTTCTTTTAATTCTGATGAAATTCTTATAGTTTGTTACTTAAAATGTCACTAATTTTATTAAAACCTTTTTCAAGAATGCAAAAATAACCATAAAATTAATTTTCATAATGTTATAGTATTGTTATGTTATATTTCCGGATAGTACGTAGGATATTTGAAGAAGTTTGAAAACCAATTTTCTAATGCACAAATATTGTCAGTAATTAGAAGAAAATATATACTGATGACTGGATTTTTGTAATTACTTACTCATATTACTTAGTTTCAACTTTTCCTCACTATAAAAAAGAGAACAATTGTTTTGCAATGCTTTCTTGCATGTATCTATTTATACTTTTGATAGTTGTATATAATTTTTTTTCTCTGTAGTACTCTTCATACTTAATATGAATAAAAATTCATATTAAATAGAAATCAAATAAATAAATGGAACTCGACGCACTTTTAAAAACACAGTGATGTCTTTAAATTCCAAGTATTCCGCTAATCTTTGCATTGTTCTTTTTTCTTAGAGTTTCGAAATAATGAATATTGTAGACATTTTAATGCATAGGAAAATATTTGATGTGATGTAATTACAAATTCTAAATTCTGCTTTTATCTTAAATCACATTGCTTATGACACTCGAAATATCAAATTAAATGTATTGGCCCATTTCTGAAAAGCTAAATTGATTACAAATTCTCAATTGAGTTGGTACAAAATGATATTTCACAGCTGAGTGAGTTGTCCCTTAGGATACAGCTTCACTTAAATACAATTATTCTTATCCATTTAGATAATCGAGGCTCTAATCAATTTTGTGTATGCTTATTATCGTAGGTGCTGTAGGTGTATGGTAATATAAAATGCTTTGAACACTGTGTTGCATTTGTAGTTTGAAATGGAACTGCGAAATGTATTATTTTCATTTTAACTTTTTGAAATCTAGATTATTAGATTACTATTAAGGTGAATAATATTAAATATTAACAAATCTACTTTTAAAACCAGCAGGAGTAGTATCTCCGAAATTTTCTCGCATACATTCTAATAAATGCATTTGTCATTGGAGAACTGTAGTTACAAAAGAGCTTACTAGAGTATGATTTTTTTTGACATTTCATCGCTGGAGTATGGTTAATAAACAAGTACCAGATAAACGAATATGCATTTTTTAAGCCTTTTATCAATTCAAACCAAACCAACCAATTTTATCGATTCAAACCAAAATCTAACACAAAATTACAATTGCAGTCACAAAATCACATACTGAATTTCATGTATTTAAAGCTTCGCGTTTTACATGCTTGTGAAACGATCCATTTCTTTACGAATTTGGTTCATTTTCTTTGCGAATTTGATACATGTATACACTTTAAATGTAAAATCTGTGCACCATATTTTGCTAATACAGTTTTTTTCGTTTTGTAGTTATCGTGTTAATTTATATTCGTATAGCCAGATAAACATACTTCTTCTATATAGATTTCATTCAAAATTTGATAGAAATGTACAAATTTGGAGTAAAGACCAAATGCTAAATTTCATCCATCTAGCCCAAAGTGTTTTTGAATTATTGTATTCACAGACAGACAGACAGATGGATTTATTACGGGAACATATAATTCCATTTTTTTTTTTTTTTTTTGCCTCAAGAAAGCCTGAAACTTAAAGATTCGTCCAAATTTCGAGTTTCAATTCCTTTAAGATCACAATGCTTTCTCTTTGTATATTTTATATTCGAGAAAGTAAAATTGCATTTTAATAATTAATTATGCAATTAGCAAAATTTCAGGGTAAGTGCATAAAAATCACAATATATACTTAATTAGATTTATTAAAAGTTTAAGTCATTTACAATGCGTGAAAATGATTTCAGCCCAGATTAAAACCTCACTTTTCTTTTACTTTTAAAAGAGCATACTTTTTAGATGTTACTTGCATTTTAAGAAAATAAAACAATTTAGCTTATTTAAAATTGGCATTGCTGATTTTCATAAATTGAAGTAATTTAAAATTATTTTTCGCATTTTGATGTTGGATGAATTCTCAATTAATTAACAATCAATACCATTTGTTCATCACCCAAGTTGTTCATCATGAAGCTGAAAATATATCAGTATTTTCTAAATGTGAACTTGAAATAATTTGATTATGTTGTTACATATAATCTAAATGAAAATTATATCAGCATAATCAATGCCATGGCTCCTCTCCATAAAACTCTAAGCAATCCAATTCAACAATCAAATTGAGAGATAAATAAACATTACAAATATAACTATAATTCTCATTAAAACTATTCGTCTTGAAAGTTCTAAGTTAATGCTCTTTCGTATTTCTTTCATGGTTATTTCTCACAGACTTAGATTTAATTTCCGTTCTATCATTGTAGAAAGAGAACAGTGATACAATACTTGTAAAAAAAGAAATGTTATAAGCAGGAAAAAGTTTCTCCAAGAATTAACTTTAAGCATATGTTATCGATTAGAGAAACTCTCTTCACCTTACGATGACACGATTATCTTACGATAATGAAAAAATATTTTACAATTTTTACTAAGATTTCTTTCATGCTTAATTTGCTTTTGTGCACATAGAAAGAATAATTTAATAACATTTTGCAAATATATTCAAGCTGGAATATTTATTTTTAAAGTATAAAATGAAAGAATCGATGTGTCTCTATTACTTTCTACGTTAGAAAAAATTCTATACATGTAAAAAAATAATTTGAAAGGAAATAGCATATCTATATATATGAAATTCTGGAAGGGCAAAGATTTTGTCTTTAATGGCGTTAGCGCAATACATAGCAATAAAATTGAATTTAAAGTCTGTAACTGCACTAAAATAGAACAATATTACCAGTAAGTCAGTGCTCAAATGTAAAATCAAAACTCAACAATAATAAAAATACAATATTATTAATAAATGCAATAACTAAATGTAATGTTAAAAGTTTTTTACATAAAATAAAAGTGGAAAAAATATTGCTATGACTTTTATAAATTCATATGCATTGGTGGCACGGAAGTGAAAACAAATTTGAACTCTGAAATAATAAATACTTAAATTTAATAATTAATAATTATATAGAAATTATAAGCTATAAATGAAAAATAATAAATTAATAATTTGAGGAAACAGTATAAATTTAAAATAAGCATAAAATCATCATTTGGTTCTAATTGCTCTTAACTTAAATTAACGTAGGATATTATTTCTTTGTCAATCCAACGGTCAGAAATTGTACATATAAATTCTGGTGTGCAATGAGCAGTTAAAGATTTTGATTCTTTGGATACAATGGAATCATTTGTAGGCTTGTTAGGTTCCAATTGAGCAGAATTGGCAATGGCACGAATGAAATAAAGATATCATTTCAGGGCATTCATTCAGTAATACCGATAAATGAATTAATGAAAGAGACTGAATAATTTTCATATCGCCCTGTTTAACAATCAACAATCTCAAATTATATTTGACGATTCAATTTTAATAGACAGCAGAAAATTTCGGAAAAAATCATTATTTTATAGGAAAGACTTTTTATAGGAAAGACATTATTTTATAGGAAAAACCAAAAAGTAAGCATATGCTAAGAATTCTTTCTTTATATGTGTCCTATACGTCTTTTTTCATGCCATGTTCAGTAAGGATATGATTAAAATACAATCTATCATATTGAATTTGCTTAAAAAAATATTTTTCTCTATCAATGTGTATTTTATTTGTATTTAAAAAAGAACGAAGAAATATCTATAAAAATTTTTATTCGACGAATTCTTCAAGAATTCGTCTTACGTATCTTATAGTTACCAGTGAATTTGTATTGATGAATTCGTTTCAGTCTTGACAAATTCGTATTGGTACATTATAGCTACCAATTAAATGTATTCGAGCTTAAACGAAAGAATCATGTATCCTTTTAAGCACACATAATGCTTAAAGGAATGGTAAAACTATCGAGAAGTCGCCACAGATACTAAGGATAACTCCCCGTTCTTGAATGATTCATCTAGCTTAATTTCATATGAAATGAAGCTCTTTGGTAATAAATTCTTCCTTCATCTAACGCACTCATACATATTTGTTTCCATTGAAGTGGAAATATGTTATCGAATATTCGCAATGTTATCTGGTGCAGCAGCTCGGATGGACACCTTAATGCTTCATTACATCGAATTCCCAACAATCTCCACTGATGCCATCGATCTCTCGTCCAAGTACTAACATTTATTGGTACGTAAAGAAATGATGGTAACTCGTATAACACAGTATATTGATGCAAGGGTTATTTGCGCCATAAAAGAATAAAACGAATATCACACAGTTGAAGAAACAAGATCGAAATTTATCGGACAATTTATTTTTTCTCTTTAATGAAAAAATTCGTAACATTAAATAAAAGCCTATTGCTATTTTGTTTGAAATCACTATTTTGCAGTTATAGTCTCTAAAAATTAAACGTGCCATTTATATGTCTATATTCTATATATTCAGAAATGCATAATATTAAAATCTATTTCTACGAACGATATAGACCACAAAATAAAAACTCGACAACAATAAAGAAATTCTGAGGCAATTAAATCTTGATTTAGAAGGATTTAATTTAACTCAGTACACAGACGTAATTGAATAGAATTATTTAATTCTCTTTAAAAATGTCATTTGATTCCTTAAATCATTTGACGTGAAATAAAATAATACAGTTCCATTTATTTGTACAGCATTTTATATATTAACTATTCATATTCAAGGAGAACACATTTTTGAAAACAGTATACTTAAAAATCAGATAAAAAAATTACCTTTTGAGAGTTTATGTAATTATAAGCAAAAACTTTGCAAAAAAGAAAAGATAGTTCTTTCTGTCTTAATGTAAATCTTATTCACGAAAAGTTCGGTCGTGGTATTATATCCAGGGCACATAACATGTATAGAATTATAAAGTGAAAAAGAGGATATAGGTATCTAAAATCCAAAGCGGGTTATTTTCGCATTTCTAATCACTAAGAAAAAAGACACATCAAACATCTTAAAAAAATTCGGAAATTTTTATGCATGTATATAGTTGAATAAACAAAAACTTAAAACGATTAAAATATGTTTTTGTGCTATTGAAACTAGTAAATCTTATTCAGTGTAGATTCAGTTATGTCTTTAGCTCTGATAGATACAGCGAAAATGTAATAGGACAAAACTTAAACCAGTTTTTCTTTGGATTCCTGAGCATTTAAAGGAAAGAAACATCGTGCACCTGCATTGTATTTCGCGATAATTGCTTTATAAATTAAAATATCATATAATTTATTATTTAATTTAATAAACTCCCCTAATTTTTTATTGCAACTTTTCATTTATATATCTGAAAGAAGATTTGTATTATAAAACCCTCATTTTATCAAAGAAATCCTTTTGAATGTAATTTGTTTTTCTTTTAATCAGAATGCTTCACATTAATGTTAATAGCTTCAATTAACCTTGCATTTTTTGAGTCCGAACCATTTTACTTTCAGCGAATCTTTTATTATAAATTCAACAAAACATTTCGTTTCCAAATCTGACCCTGAATTTAAGGATTCTGATTAGCTAAATTATTTGAGCCTGAAAATTCTAATGCCTTTTCTTCTGAACACATGATTACCTTTCCCAGTCGTTTTCCTCATTCGTGACCTAATGCGGATCTGAATTCAGTTTCTGGAAAAACTCGATGAAAGTAAATAAATAATAAAGGACAACTCGGCGAAAGGATTGGAAAGGGTGCTAATGTTAGAGTAGCTTAGCAATTTGACCACAACATTCGCTGCCGAGAAAAGAATTTCCGATCTTGAGGAAGGAATCTTATCTCTGCTGTAACTTATTGCTTTCCTCGAGATGTTTCGAAGAGATAAGATGATCATCATGTAATTGGTCTAATGAATAGAGGAAAAAAAATCTCTTTTTTGAAAGGATTTTAACCTAATTTGAAAATTAGAGTTTTGAAGGTGGAAAAGTTTAGTTGGATGTCAAAATCCGTCAACACGCACACTTTTGGATCAAATATTGTATTTATTTTATAGAATATTGTAATTGATATTTTCAAAAAATACTAATAAAAATTTGATGAGAATAGGGGAACATATCCGGCTGAGTGTTCGTGTAAGAATAGCTTCGCAATT
Source organism: Argiope aurantia (assembly GCA_026543865.1). Classification (NCBI taxonomy): domain Eukaryota; kingdom Metazoa; phylum Arthropoda; class Arachnida; order Araneae; family Araneidae; genus Argiope; species Argiope aurantia. Next base: position 275,778 of record JAPMOR010047230.1, on the reverse strand, counting down.
TAAATGTAGATTTTACTGCTTAGAAAACCACAAATATTTCTCCCAAAAGAATATTTATTTATTTATTTGAAAATTTTTATTTAACTTGTTTTATATCAAGGTTTTAAAAATTGGAATTTGTAATCAATTTTTTACACACTTCCTGGTGTGCTAGAGGATTGAAATTTTACACGTTTATGTAGTTTTTATGAAAATACAATATTTTAATGAATTTTGCAATCAATAGATCCTAAAAATTAAAGATAGAAAATAATCAAAGTAAAAAAATATTCGCCTGTTTACTACATTTATAAATTGTTTTTTTAAAAATCTGTGTTTCATTAAAGTTATTTAATGCTTACTTTAAAAAATTCATTAATGAGAATTCATTAGTTGTCATTAAATTGTTGTCGTTGCTAAATTGCTAAATTGAATTTTATCTTATCGTTTTTGTATGAATAAAACTAACGGGAGTAATTTCCAGAAATTTTCTCGTATATTCGAATAAATTTTTTATCCTCCTCCCCCATATAAAATGTGGACATTCAATGTGGTAATTCAATGTGCATTCAATGTGGACATTCAATGTGGTAATTCAATGTGGACATTCAATGTGCCCGCAAATATCTTACATGACATTGGTGAGAGATAGTTACGAAATGCAGATTTTTCGAGCAAATCTAACATTTTAATTAAATCAATCGTGTGGATCAATCGTGTGGATTGACACCAAAATTTTCCATGGATATTTTATTGATAAAAGATAATATACCGAATTTGATTGATTTCATCATTTACTTGCAGTCATCGCGTTAAAGTACAGACCGACAGATAGTCAACTCTTTGATAAATTTGGTTCAAAATTTGATCAGAATCTACATTTCAGACCCATGTACCAAACTGTTATCGTTTTACATTTTTTTGGCATCAAGTACACTTTTAATCGAACAGTCAGACAAACAGACTTCCTCTGAATGGACTTCGTCCAAAATTTGATAGATATTTACAAACTTGATTTTGAAACCCATACACCAAATTTCATCTGTTTAGCTTAAGTCGTTTCTGAGTTATCGTATTCACAGACAGATAGACATAATGCCAAAAATGTGTTTTTGATCTCAAGAGATCTGAAACATGAAGAGTCGTCAAAATCTCGATTCCGAAGTTTTTGACGATAACAAACTTTCTCTATACTTCGTATACGAGAAAGTAATAAATAATCGATTTAGGAAGGGTTTTTATGTATTTCAAAAAACTCTTAACTGATTTCTGGAAAAGAAATTCCAAAACACTAAACCACTGTTTGAAAGTAAAAAAACATTTACTTATATCAAGCAAAATAGTACCAAATTTTCCCCGTATTCTGAAAAGTAATAAAAAATATGTGGTTTATGTGGTTACTTTAACTCATTCACTGTTACGACTCAAATTTTGACTAGGACCATTATTTGATTAGATAGACAATTCCTCACTATAGTTTGACAGTAATAAAGAGATAAACCAACGCGAAAATAAGTTTGTATCACATACAATTCACGTAGCAGACCATATGTTAAAATGTGCATTAAATGTGTTAAAACGTGTTAGTCTGCATTAATCTGCAGTCAAAAGTCAAACACTTTCACTTTGGGGGGGACACAATAGTTTCGAGAGTTAGATGTCATATTTATTATTTAGCTGTTGTTCAAAATTTTTAGAGCCCGTCCAAAAATACTCCTCATATAATTTCAAAATGAGATGATAATAATAGTTAGACTTTATATCCTCAACTTTTGAAACCTCTATAAATACGCATAACAATATAAAAACATTGTCTACAACCAGAATTTAAAAGAAATTATTTTTTTCTTATTAAAACCTATTCTTTTCATACAAAAAGATGCTGGAAAATAAACTACTTTTACTTTTACAAGCCGAAACTAAAAAAGAAGTTATGCATCCGTATAACAAAAGAAAATTGGCGCCTTGAATGAAAGATGCCGTATAAAAGACATTTCCTTTCGTCTAGAAGGTCTTTTCATTCGGAAATCACAGTTTGCAAAAGTGCAATTTCCGCTCCAGTTTCGGTTTCCTTTAGTGCCTGAAAAATACCATTCGGGAATCGGGTCGAGTTTCAAATTCACTTACAATAGTTCCGCTTTAGTGTCAACGAAAGGGCTACTGTGGCTAATCCCCCATTAGAATCTACTAAGCGTATTCAATTTGTCCGGCCACGTTACACACGGAGCGAACTAATTCAAGGGAACATTTTTCGCTTTCATGATAAGTGAGAGGCCGGATAGTTAATTAGATCTGTAAGGGTAACATTGGCTTCAAAGCGCATCCAAAAATTCGTTTCAGAAGACACTTATTTGTGTACTTTGAACACATTTTCTATTATTTTCTCTGGGGAGAGGAAGACTTAAAGGCAAATTGGGAACACGAGCGTATTTTGGGTCATCTTAATGTAATACTTATTAAATTACATAGTGTTCCGGTAATGGAATTTGTCGGTATCGGTAAATCACGCTAATTTGTTTAAGTAGCTACTTTTTTATAGAAAGAACTAACATTTGGATTTCTGCTTTGGGATTGTTTTGTGAACATTGATTATTTTTAAGCAGTGTGAATGTCAGCTATTTATATGTTTTGTAAACATTGCACAATTTTATCGATCGAATCGGAATGAATCACTCTTATTTACTAAGTTAATGTTTATATATGTAGTTTTAAACTCAATACTGAAGTTTAATTTAAATTCATTTTCTATGCTTTATACAAATGTTAATTATATTTGCAGGGTGGGAATGTATACGTTGTAAAGATGTTTTGTAGTGGGAATGGGCTGATATAATTTTAATTAAAACTTTAATTAATGAAAACTAACTTGATTTTGAAGTTTTTTTACCATGATTTACGAAATTTCTATCGATATTTACATCATTTTAAAATTCAAAAAGTAGTTCGTTTTAATAAAACTAATTTAATTATCGTGCAATTTTTCCCCTGAATTTTAGCAATTTTATCAATATACATTTATTTTTATTGTTTACAGCAAATGTTTGTTGAAATGAAATTCAAACCGTTTGCATTGCTTCATCGAACATTTAATAGCGTGATTCTTTTCCTCTATTGAAAGTTAAATATATATATATATATACACTGGTGTGCAAAACTTAAGCAAAAGGTATGTTTTTTGCCATAACTTCACGAGAAATCATCTGAGAGACATGAAATTCGGAAATGAGATACAGCATTTTATTCTAAAAGAATGACGAAAGCATAGTTGCGCAGAAATGAATACAATGCATACAGTATGGAATCAAACAAAAAAAGGCTTTATTTTACTCATAGTATCGTTACACATGATTGTCTGTCCAAGAGGAAGAACAGCAAGCAGATGTTCCTTAGTATGGGATATGCTCTCCCCTTACTGCAATGGTTGCTTCGCACCGTCTCCCCATACTCAGCACCAGATTGTCCAACAGTTCTTGAGGTAAGAGTGCCCATTCCTCAATCAGCATCTGTTTAAGTTGTCGGGTGTTCACAGAAGGATGTAATCGTGCCGCAAGGCGTCTCCCCAAAGCATCCCACACATGCTCTATCGGATTTAAATCAAGGGAGCATACCGGCCAATCCATTCGAGTGATATCCTCACTTTCCAGGAGCTCCTCAACAGCATGAGTCCTGTGTGGCCGTGCATTGTCATCCATAAAAACGAAGTCTGATCCAATGACACCTCGGAACAGACGCACATGGGGAAGGATCACCTCCTGACAATAACGATCTCCCGTTACAGAACCTCTGTCGAAAACGTGGAGCTCAGTCCGCCCGTTCATCATAATGCCTCCCCAGACGACAACTCCAGGACCACCGAAACGGTCTCTTTCCGTGATGTTACAAGCTATTCCCAACGCCAGTTGATTTGGAGAGAGGTCGGGACACGGTTTCATCCCAATAACAATACGGGATATATATATATATATAGAAGATAGATACTTAAAATAAAATATTAGAAAATTATTAAAAGAAAACGGCTTTAATGTCTATCACAGTTTAAATATTTTATAAAACACTATAACACTTCACAGTAATAAACATAAAAAAAACATTACTTTTAGCAACTGAGAAATTAAAGGAAATAAGATTTTTTTGAATAAATGGACACTGCCATTTTTATAACTAAAGTAACTAAACAATTTTTTTTTATATTTTTTGTTGATTAATTTCTTTTTTCAGATCAAGTTTTTGATTTATTAAGCATACAGCCTATATATCTATGATTGGAGAATGGTGGAAGGGAACAATCTAAAGCAGTGTTCGATTAGTGATGTTAGCTGTAACAGCTGAAATTTATTAATTATAAAATATTTGTGAAAAAACATTAAAACGATTAAAAAACAAGTTATATATAAGCAAGCTGCAAAATAAGAAAAATTGCAAAATGATTTAGCGATGCTTCCTTTAAATTGAAAGTGGGTGCATTGGCAGAATCAATTTCAGCGAAGCTGTTTTCTCGAAGATAATAGGCTTAGTAAAGATTAAAATGGTTTTCTAAAATTGATTTAATTTCAGCAACATTACTGAGTTAAATTCCCAGAAAGGTGCTTGATATATATATATATATATATTCTGTATTTTAATAATAGCAGAAATATCAGATGCTGTTGTAATTGTTTAAAAGCGTTTCTGTAAGAGTATCATTTTTTTCAGAAGTTTTTAATATAATCTTGCAAAAGACGATTTTCGTAATTCTAAGAAAGTCTGCCGAAAACAGTAAAGTACATTATTATATTCTCAGAATCTTCTCAATTTAATAATGTCGTATTAATACTCCACAAAAGACCACAAAATAAATTGAAGAATATATTGTTACTTTCACTTAAGATAAATTTGAAATATCAGCTTTTCGTAACACTTTTCACAAAAGAAATGAAATTTCATATCAAATTATTCGTTCAATGTTCTAAAAACAATCCTTATTTAGTTTGCAAAACGAAAAGTGATTTACTAATCATTAGTTGTATGTTATGATAATTATATAAAAGAGGACTAGCAATAACTGAAATAATTAGTAACCATCTTTAATTAAGCTAACATAATATTGACTACTGAAGTGTGAATCAATAGGAAATAATAGAATAGGAAAGTATGCTATTCTTTCGTGAATTATCTCTTTTGAAATAAGTAATTGTAGAACTATTCTGTAGAAGGATAATAGATATTCATATTTTTTTATGAATTTTTCCTATTGATACTTCTTGAAGATTCTCTTTTTATTAATGATAGACGAAGATACGTCTGATTTCACAATTTACTTAATTATAATACTATGTATAAGCAAAAGTTTCGTCAAACATAAATTCAATTAAAATGTTATTTATGATCGAAAACTTAATCGTATAACACTATAAGCAATCACATTTTATTTTCATAAAGAATTGATTTTAGATTAAGAAATTTAGATCTTATTCATTTATTAGAAATTAACATTAATGCAACTTTAAAATATAAAATAATTAGTGGAAAATAAAGTATCTAGAAGAGTTCAGAAAGAAATTGAAGTGGCAATTTAAATACGAAATAATGCTAAAAAGTTTAGAAAAAAATTACTTTATTAATACTTTAAAAGGTAATTTTTAATTTTAAAATAATTTTTATTAAAAAATCTAGATGAAAAAAGGCATTAAAATTAAGACTGAAATAAAATGAATGAATCTATGATTGCGCTGTTATACCAGGCGAATCATTGTATTATTTCTTCTGCATAGAGGTGTAAATCGTTATAGATTGTTTTTTTAATTTCCTTTTTCAATTTATACATCGTTCACGAATAGGAATTGAAAAATCATTGTGTTCAGGAAGGATAAAGATGAAAATAACACGCACCAGTTTTAATTCTTAGCTAATTTTGCAAATTTGGCTCCACTTCTTAATATCATAAACTTAAGATTCTTTTTTGTACCAAAATTTGTTCTTATTTTTTAATAAATACTTTCTAAGGCAAATCAAAATATAGTGTAAGTAAGTATTGTTTGACTTAATCTTCTGTAAAAGAATTCAGATAGAAATCAAAACTTTCGCTTTATAAGTTTGAAAGTAGGGAAGACTGGGGCCTGTTTGGCACTGTGGCACGATTACACAATGTCTAAATTTCACATACAAATGCACATGTCGTTTCATGAGAGACCTCTAGACCATTTTAGAATTCATTGGAATCATTCTTAATAATCGGCCGTGAAAAGGAAAATTTTGTTGAATTTTTAACGAATTAGTAAATCTTTATCCTTACTTATTAGAATTCATAGAGATAATATTATTAGAAAATTTTAAATTATTATGGATTATTCTCTTAGACTGTTTCTTTATGGTTATTTTAAGCTATTTAATTGATTATTTTCCTTATGAATAAACTTATACGCTGAGTTATAATAAAAAGATGGCGATGAGACAAGTTTTACGCAGCATATGCGGAACATGTAAAGACAGATTGAGTAAAAATGCCTCCTTCATAATAATATTCTGTTAGCCTATCATTGTTGGTTTTATTCATTGTATTAATGTTAAAATTGTTTAAAATTATAAGAAGAAAACTAAACAAATGAAAATATTCAATAACACGAGAGGAAAAGGGCAGTTGGAATGTTAAAAAGCGGCCAATATCTGAATGAGGTAGCTGCGGCATTTAATTTCAAAAAACTTTCAAACTACTGTAAAAAAATTAATGACCCGAAATGGTTACAAGGATTTTTTTCTCCCTTAAATGCCGAAATAATAAAAGATGCAGCTTTTATGCCGTCCTTTATATCTGATAGAACAACTCCTACTGAATCTAACCCACTTCCTGAAACATTTTTGGGACTTCGACATGGGTTGCTCTAGAACTTGTTTCACCAATTTCCCCTGCAATAGCTTATACTTTTGACCATCCTATTGCTAGCATAAATGGCACATAATTACAAAATCATTCCCAACACCTGAAAATGAAAGGCCATTTCAAAAGCCGGGTCCTAAGAAAAGCAGGAACAGCGGTTCGAGAAAAAGGCTAACAGAAATTCTTTTCGATACTCCTCTAAAAAATGCTTTGCATTTAGGAGAGAACTTATTTCAGAGAAAATTAGCATTGGTCCGTCATACTAAGATCTAATCAATAAACTCCATTAGAAAAATTTAAAAGAAAAAAACGCTGTCTATAAAAATTAAAAAAACTTTGTTCTGGAAGGAAAAATGGGAAATGTTGAACTTAAAAAGGGGAAAATAAAAAGAAAAAGAACTCAATAAAAACTTTTGGTTTTGAGGAAAAATATGACGATTAAAAATGCCTGTGTGCTTATTACAAAAAAAAAAAAAAACCCACGAAAATCAAGACTTGGCAAACAGTGGGCACAATTCACCGAATGTAAGAGACGGCATCCTGAGAATTTTATCATCTCATGTAATTCAATATTTTTTATTTGAATAGACTGCGAAAGGGATTACGAAAAAAATAAGGGTTCACCATAATTAATATTTTTAAATCTATTAGACACCTTTAGAAATAAACTGGGTTTTTTTCTATTAAATTTGCTGTATTTTAATCACAGTAAGACTTAGATTTTATAATTTTCAGAGGTGTGTGAATATACTAAACGCATTGTGTAAATTTATACTGATTATGGGAAGAATTTAATAGATGACAGCATGGTAAAGAAAAAAAATACAACCAAAAACACAGTTATTTAATGCAATTACATTTATACATCATAAACATTAAACTTGCCTAATTAGTGATTATTTATTAATTAGTTACGAAAATTAGATGACTGTAATAACTAAAAAAATATATATAATAAAAGTTTAAAAAATGTGTGTGAATTTGTCCTACTCTTTTCGATCCATTAGATAATTTTCGTTGCTTCTTAATATCACACTTAAGCGGAAAGCTAGTCATAAATATTTTGTTCTTCTAAAAAATGGCTTCTAAAAAGACATCTCGAGATAATGCAACTATTTACGTAAGAATGAAACTGAGTTCTGCGATATTTTTAACCAATGTAAGGAAACCAGCCGTATTTCATTAGCAGAGTCTCGGCTTCTTGATCGATATATAGATCCTCTTTGGCTTACGACTGAGTTACGCTACGACTGACAGGTAGAAAGTCGGACTTGTACTTTTCAAAACTTTTTTCACTCTTCCAAAGGGCTATAAAAATTGTGCGTGGAAACTTAAAAAAATTAATTTATGCTCGTATAAAATTTATATGCTTGGTGTGAAAAATGCTTGAGCAAAAATGTAGCCTGAAATTCCATTTTATTTTGAAATTTAAATTTTATAATCGCAAGTTGAAGAGAAGGTGCATCAGCAATGAGAACTTCAGTTCCATATATGTAATAAGGCTGGTGCGCATTAATTTTTTTAGAAATTTCAAAGGTTCTTTATTGGTATGACCATATAATTCGGATCAAAGTGACTAGATCATACACATTAGCCGTCATTTTACCTCATTATGGAAAGTAATAAAAAAGGAGTTACCCTTCACTGCTGGAGTGATTGATCGTCGTCGCGACAATGCAACTTAAGGCATCACAATATTTTGAATAACTAATTATGAATTAAGGTTTACAAATATCAAATAATTAAAGCAGAAATTCCAATTATAGATTGCGTTGATAAAGTTGAAATTAAATAAATGGATTTAATATGGCTGTCTGATATATATTTCTAGAAACTGAATAAATATATGACGATAATTTTTGCTTTTACTTTGTAAATGAATAAAAAGTTTTAATTTGGAACTTTCTTGCTTTTATTTAATAAAATTTATTTTATTTTATAAGATAAAATAATAATAAGTTCTTCAAGAAGAGCAAATATTTCGAATCAAATTTTATTTTATTTCCAAATATCTATAGTTCCGAAATGGAAATATTTCAAAAAATTTAAATTGTAAGGGTAAAACGTAGAAGAGAAAATATTTCGACCAAGAAATTGTGAGTGTTTAGGAAATTATATCGAAGTAATATAAAAGAAAAACAGAAGAATTTGCAAAAATTTTATGATTTTCATTTTATTTTTAGAATCAGTTTTCGAGACAGAATTGATGATAAAAAATAATTTTCCGAAATATATCGTAGAAAGGAAGCGCGTTTGAATTGATATTTTATGGTTTTTGATAAAAATTATTTTTTACTTGAATTCTAATAATACAAAGTTAAAAAAAATTCGTTAAAAAAGTGGCTTCAACAAGAAAATTCATGATTTATTTTTAAAAACAAAAAAAATAACTACTTAAAAAATTTCTGAGAGAGAATATAAAAACATAGTGTTTTTATGCATTAATGACAATATGTCTAGTAAAATATTTTTATACTATTCGATCATAAATATTGGAAATTTTTTGAACAATTGTTCTCGCTTTATGTGATATCTAAATTATAAAGGAAAAACGGACAGTTTGAAAATATGCAAGCAAAATAGTCTGAGTGTCAAAGCTTTTTAGAAATAGTCTGTTTAGTAACAAAAATCTTTTTAAACGCATATACGGTACATACCACTTTTAATTTTTTAACCGTATTGAAGATACAGTTAAAATTTAGCTATTTATGAACCAGAATATGATCAAAACTTAAAATGAAAATTTTTAAAAACTTCCTAAGCGATGTAATCCTTTGAATTATGAATTAATATCGCTCATTGTAGCTATAAATAAAAATATTTATCTGTTATTGAAAATGCTTTTAACAATAATGAACATTTTGAATGTTTTTAACAATAATACCTGAATCTAATTTTCAGCAGCTATCATATTAAATATGAAAGTCTTTTTCTTTTCAATTCAAAAGTTTGGAAGTCTCATGATTTAATGAAAATTCGACCTAAAACAATCCTTAACTATCCGTTAATGGCATTCCAATCAGAATGACAGCTTCTTAAACAAAAGGCTTAAATTTCGAAAGCTGTATATAATATTTTTTCCAATTTTTTTTTCTGAGAGTAATTCCAAATTACTGTCAATCTAAAAGTTAAGTTTTAATGGCTTTGAAAATCTTGTTTAAATCCATTTACTTAATCTACTTACATTGATTAGATCAATATTATATGTTGATTCTTGGGTTAGGTCTCTTATCTTTATTTATGCGTTCAAAATAAAGGGAAATTCATCCTAAGTGGTTTATGGGTTTCATTTAAAAATGATTCTAATATGACTTGCTTATTTACTTGATGTAAATTAATTTCCATAAAAGTTTTCAATAGTTCATACTGGATTCAAATTCTCTGATAATTTCCGTTTCGATAATAAGAAATTATAGGAAATACATGGTTAATGCTCACTTATCGCCATCGAAGTATTTTATTCCACCTCTTCCGAAGAAATTTTGGACTAAGCAAAGTAAAATATAAAAATATATTCGCTTTAATTGGAAAAAAAGTCTTTAAATGTAGTCTTATTCTTCGAAATAGGCATTAACTCATATTCATATGATCAAATATAATTTAGAGATTTGTTTATTGTTGTTATATCATTTTTATCATGTTTTATTTTAAAAAGAGAAAGACATTTCGCTCGGTCAATTCACCTGTGGTATTTTTCACAAAAGAATATGTGTCCTTCAACATGTAGTCTTTCAATTCATGCCAATTTATGAATTCCATGTGTTTAGTTGAATAATGCATCCTTATTTTCAAGCTTTGAGCTATTTCATAAGTTGAAGGTTTTAAAAACATCCTATTCCGTGTATTCCTTATAATTTAGAAATATATGTCCTTTATTATTTAAAGCTGTGAAATATGTAGGTGACAGATACAAGTCGTGTATAACAAGTCGAGAGCTGTTCGACACAAGCTTTGTATTCTTTATTATTTAAGATACAAATTTGTCTGTGTATTTCTAAACATTTAGAAAGAAGTTTCTTTGTATATTCTTTCCTATTTAGATACAAGTTGAAACAGGCTTGATTACACTCTAAAAAAAAGTAGCCTATCGGGTTTTTTCTTTGTTGTACGGCTAAATTTAGTTAGAGTCAAATAATTTTTAATATTATTTTGTAGCAGTTGATTCAGTTTCAATTCACCTTTCAAATCTGAAAAAGGAAACTTTTCTATTTGTTTTTGTATTAGAAATATTAAAATGCTTTGTGTTTATTATGCATAATGAAGCATTTTATTTCTGAATATGAGATGTTACTTTAAATGAGACCTTAATACAATAAAAAAAGGAAAATTAGCATTTTTAGTTCTTTTCTTAATTATTGTTAGCAATAATTCAGAAAGTTTGAAAATAAAATGTTACGATTTTCAGAAGCGAAAACAAATTTAAGAAGTAAATTATGAGCATAATAACCATAATGATTTTCAGGGAATTAGTAAAAGTATTAATTAAACAGGAATTAGTTTGTATTAATAAAATTAAAGTAATCAGTGCTAATGTTTAACATTAATTTTAAAGCTATTCACTAATTCTTAGTCCTTTAAAAAACTCTGAATATATTCTATTTAAATAGTTAAAATACTTCTCTAGAAAATGCAGCAACATCACAATTAACTTTTAAATTTCTATACTTAATTTAAAACGATTGAACATGCATTTGGATTAGCACCCCAAATATATATAGAAGTATTTTAAATAATACTTGAATGGAAAGCTACATGCCAAAAATCTATTTTTGTCGTGATAAGATTTTCCAAGTAAACAACGTGATAGAAAAATTCAGGTTTTCATTACTTTCTGCTTTGATCTTTTTTCCAAAGGTTTATTCCTTAAAATGAATCCTATTTTGATCATTGCATGCATAAATCATTTGTTTACAGTTGCATGCATTTTCAAATGTATTTCTTTTCATTCATATTAATTTTTTTGGCAAAATAACATGTATATCTTCGTGAACGAAAGAAATTATAAGAGAATTGAATTTGTATTGAAAAATCTTACGCTTTTTTTCTACGAAGATTTATTTAAGTAAGTTCTTTGACTAAGCTAGTTAAACCATGAAAAGTCTTTGTATTTCAAATACATTTTTTATGCGAATACAGATCGGCTTTTCAGAATTTTTATTTTCAAAACCAAAGATTTTAAAATTGTATTAGCTTGTTTATTTCAGCTTGAGTGAATTCTTAGGATAGAACTGTACAATAATTCCATGTTTTTCTTGAATAATTTTCACATTTATACCTATAATTAAATTGACAGTAGCGTATAATATATTTTTAAATTTGAATTTGAAATCTCTGCTATTCAGCTTTTTCAATAAATACTTAAAAAACACAAAGCTCACATTTTAACTGTAGTAAACTCTTAAGAATCTTATGGTTTACGGAATTTCATTATGGAATGGACGGTGTTTTTTCGAAACCTTAAAGGCAACTATTTGAAAAAAATAAAACAAAATTGATTTAATAAAGCATTCAAGGTTGGATACATTTTAAGGCTTATAAGAAGAATAGACATTTTATTTGAGAATGTATTATCTTTACTTTAAAAAGATGCTATCTTTTTTGTATATTGTTTGTTTAGTAATTCCTCGACTGTAGAAGCAAGAATAAGTTTAAAAAATAGTACTTATTTTTTGTAAGGTAAATATGTTTATCGGGATTTGAACTGTTTTTGAATTGAAACTGGAATACGAATAGAATTAGTTTTTTTTATCATCTTCATTTGTATTATCACGCAAGAGATTCTCGAAAATGTTTATCTGTTCGTTCTATTAGTATACATTCTCTAATTTGCTCTATTGTTATGTTTCTCTTGTGTTGAGCTCATGCATAAAATATTAGAGTATATAAGCGTTGCGTTTTATTATTAAAAATTTAGAAGATAAAAATCTTTCAGTTTGATCAGCTGTCTAAATGCGAATATTTAGGAAAGTCTTTTAAGATCCTAACAAAGTGATTTTCTTAATTCTGTATTTTTTATTCCAAACATTTCCCATTGAATGAATGTTTGCTTCTTTATGCTCGGGAAACTGCGTCGTTTGCATATTCTAGTCTTTTGCATATATTTCTACCACAAAAATGGCAGAAAAAACGAAAACAGTCCCTTTTATTTCACATAGTGCATTTACTTTTATTTAGAATGATACATTTTACTTTTTCAAGAGGGACATTAAGTTATCGTTTTATTTATTTAATGCGCTGAAAAACTTCTTTATTAATAATTACATATTTCGGCTGTTTTTCCTTTTTTTATGAATTTCTTTTGCAAAGCACAAATAAGGAAAATTACTCACTTAAACATGGTAAAGCTAAAATATTAGAAGTTTAATCGATAAAAATGGCTTAATTTAGAAATCTGATGACAAATGATTATAGAAACTTTATTTTACCATTTAAAATAGGAAAGGGATGATTTTTTTAGAAATAGTTCAATCTTCTCTTTTCTAGTAACTTTATATAAGGTATACTTATTAATATTAACTTATGGAAGCTGAGGGGATTATATATTCCACTTTTTAAAATCCATTTTGATTCCAAAGTATAACAAGAAGCATTCGTATCTTTATTTCACCAAGAAAATTTATTTTAATAACGGATAAATATTTCATATTCCTAAAAGAAAATTCAAGAAATTATTGATTCAATTCGCTGAGAAATACTTTTCTCGGAATCTATATGATATATTGCTTTTTCAAAAGGATCATTCTACTACAGAGAAATAAAATAATCAACTTGATCTCAAAGTGATGATATTTTTTTCTTCCAAACAGTGAAAAAATATTTGAATACGCAATAAACAGCATTATGTTTTCCACAACGGAACACAAAAACCATTTTTGAAAACGATCCGTAACGAAACTTTGTATCAACGGATACCAAATTTTCTCTTCGTATTATTTATGTTTCCAGTTATGCTTCGTAGAACTTTCTGCTTTCCCTCTCTAAGTATCTGAAGCGCGGAATTTGGGTTATACTCGTGATTTAGAGAGTAATTTAACTATTTCAGATTACAAACTCCGAGGACTTCGTGCACAACGTTGAATCTTTATGTGACGTGTTTCGATTTTCAGATACTAAAATTCACCACTACATTATGTTATTTTGTAGCTTAGTGCATTAAGGCGACGGTCGCTCCGAATAGAGTAATTAACTTCACTCTGATAATACTCAGGTGGAAAACAACAATTTTCAATGTTACAGCTTCCTAACCTTGTTTAATTATCAAAATCTCTTTATTAAAATATTCCTTGCCATGTCTGTTTTATTATACTGATGCAGAAAGGACTCTGATGACTTAGTTCACAAATCATGGTATTTTATTACTTCAATATAACAAGGTCTTTAACATTATTTTGATGTAACATACCAATACTATGCTAATTATACAAAAAAAATTGAATAATATATTAATTATACAAAGACATTCATGATATTCATTATTCGGCTCATCATTTGCAATGATGAGACGGTTTGTTATTTTCATGAACTTTCATATAATGAAGAGTATATTAACAAAGGAAGGTATGAAGTACATTATTTTAATAATTAGTTAAATGGTGGGAGTATTGAAGTTTGTTATTTATGTTTTACATGGTCCTTTACCATATAGTAAGACTTTAAAATCATATATCAAATTTAAGGGTAGATGGGACACATAAAAATCAGTTTTACTTCAGAAAATGTTATCGGAAATCAAAGAACACAGGGGACCTTTTGCCATTGAATCAAGTAAAAGAAAATCATAAATCGGATAAAATATACAATGTATATTTAATGCAGTACAGATTCTTTACAACGCAAGAATGCAAGCCACTGTGGTCTGGTTTAAGATTGTTTCTGATTCGAAGCCTGAGCATTCCTGGTTCGAAACCTGATTCTAAAGAACCGGTGAGTTATAAAATCTATCACATCTTAATTGGTCAGTATAAATATCCTCCCTTTAGTTCGGAATGGAAGATAGAAGAGAGGGTGCCGTCTTAGATGACGTCTTCGGCATCTGTCCATGGTTCAAAATAACTAACTCCATCTTAAAACAGTCCTTCTATTGATTCTATAGCGTACATAAATAATACTACGTACAACAACCCATCCGTATAAATAATACCATTGTAAGCTGTACACAGAATAATAAATACAATGAGAAATAGGACGAAGTTTAATTGACAAGCCTTTGATTACTTAAAATTAAATTTGATTACTTAAATTAAAGTAAATATTCAAAGAACTTTCCATCTAAAGCTATGGATACTTTTTATGCTCATGCAGTTGTGTTATTGGGCTGTTATAAATTCTTATCCTATTAATCTAGTATGTCACACTTTGTCAGATGTATTCATTTTTTGTACTTAATTCGTTGATAAATTGTTCCCTGTTGTAATATCCTTTTCCGTTTTCGGTTCAATGTTCTGCTGTAAAAATGATTTATTTCTGTATGTCTGTCTTATCACTAATGCTGATACTATGATTTTTTAATCTCTCTGCACATCTAATTTTATTGTATTTTTAAAAGACAGAAAAATAATTTTTAAAAAAGCAAAAGAAAAAGGAAAGGATGATTTTTAAAGGAATGTTTTCTCTATTACTCTCACACTTTCATCAATATTATTAAAAAATGTTGCTGTCATTTTCAAAATTACTTAGATATTCTGTTAATACTTTTTAAGAACCCATTTTTAATTGAATTAATTTCAATTGTTTTCAGAAAGACACATTTGACAAAAATACTGCGAGTGATTCAAAGCCTACTGCAAGTAATTCATAGATTTTTTTTAAAGTTATTTAATTGATGAAGTTAAAGGAAACGCTCTAAATCAATAATATATAAATTAGAAGGAATATTTTCTGGTATATACTTTTGGTTTTCTACAATACCTAAAAAGAAAAGAAAAAAATCGAGTTAAAATTAAAGAATAATCGAGTTAAAATAAAGAATAATATTCAAAAACAATAATAAAAAAGTATGGAAGAAGGCATAGTTTTAATTAATAAATCAAACTGCAATAGGCATTTTTCAACTGTAGTTTTCACGATTATATATCAATTTCAAGTAAGTTTCAGACAATTACGGAGCTACTCGCAATGATAAACTACCTACAATAAATCCAGCAGTTAAAGTAAAAGGCCTTTATACCTTTATTCATCAAATTTGTAGTATTTTTGTTGTTAATCTGTCTTTGTGACAATTCGAAGTACATCTCCCTCTTTCATATCTTCGCATGAAAAATAACAATTTTTGTGAGGATTTCCACGCACTATTGCTTTTGCTAGATTAGCTCTTCTAAAAATGGGATTGAGAAGCAATAATGTTTCTAATGCTAGGACACAGGTTTCCATTATTTTATATCTTGTTATTTATCTTCTTGAAAGCATGTTTGCATGAGGATGGAAATTTGGAGTTAGAGGATCTCTACTCCAAATTTGTAGATTTCAATCAAATTTTAACCATTCAAAGGAACTATGTTTGTCCGACTGTCTGGAGATAAGTTAATATGATAACTACAAAACGAGGAGAGCAAGATGAATTTAACATCTAAAGTGTAGATATATATCAAATTTGGAATTCAATCCGACAAGTGGTCGGCCGTCTATCAGTCTTTAATTTCACAAGCATATCAACGGGATAATTGAAAACCTCAAAAACGTAAATATAAGAAATGTATTGTGTAATTTTGTAATATAATTATAATTCCCTGTCAAATTTTAGTTTTAATCGGTGAAAAAAGGCGTCCAACATCCGGTTTTCTGGCAGTGTAGTATCTGCATCTCAGGGATTAATCACTAAAACTATACTCTAATAGGCTCTTTCGTAACTATTGTTGCCAATGGCATATAGTTAATAATACGCAAATATATTTATTATAGAATATGCAAGAAAGTTTCGGAGAGATTACGCTTTATGTTTTTTTAAAGTCTTTTAGAGTGCGATTTTAAGAGCTCACAATTTAACAACTCATTCACTTTTAATTTTGTTCCAAACACTAAAATGAATCTAAACATCAGAAATGATATTAACTTTTTAAAGGCGATTTTTTAAAAAGCTTAAAGTTCAGATGTATGATTTGTACTTTTGCAATTTCAATCCATTTTCAAAGCATTTTCAGTCGGTATTTATAAATTTCTGAGTAATAGTTCTGATATTGATTATTGCCTAATTTTCCATTTAGATTTAGATTTTAATTGCTATTCTTTTATTGCTTTCATGAAACCATAATTTTCGCATTTCCACTTTATGTCGATGACATTATTTCTGTATATCCTCTATTAACTGCAAACACAGTTAATTTTTTAATAAAAATGTGTGTTCTTTTATACAAATTAGCAGTACCATTTATACAAATTGGTAACTCTTCATTGAGCAATTTCTTTGTTAATGAACTGCAATTTAGAGTGTCTCAAAATTCTTGGTGTAAACTTTAAGGGATGCTGTAATAGAAAGACAAACACAAGCTATCATTCAATATGAGGTCGTAATTTAAGCACTACAATGAAAAAAGTAATTTTATAGGCAGGGCTTAGTCACTTTATTTTTATGCCTGTGTTTTCCTTGCGAGGTCATATGATGAGTTCCATTTAAGCCGAGGCTCACAAGAATTCTGACGAGGATCTGGTTACCATATTTTCTGTAACTGCAGTTGCTCTATGAGACCTTCCTGATGCTTTCGTCATTATGTGCCTATTATTACGAAGGTGATTTGAAGTCTTTGCCAGTGTTGATGGCCATAGTTTTTATCAGTTTTTGAAATGAGTTCATAAAACAAGATCTTAAAATTCATTTACTTTAATCCATTCCTTGCCTTGCCATTCTTACGTTTTAACATTTCATCATACATCAACAAACGCCAATAGTGTTTTACCTCTAGAGTTATGCCCAGGGTTATTTATGATTATTTGAATATGGACCCTTAAAGTTGGCACTAAGAATTTTGAAATACTTTTTATACAACTATTTATATTGCTAAGAATTTATAATTTTTTTTTAAAAAAATTATTATATAATTAAATTATTTAATTGATTTTTTTCATTTGTGAAACTTTCTTTCTTTATGGAAAAAAGCAGCATACAAATAAATTAAACGGTTATTTAAAAAAATTCAAAATTAATTACTAAATTGTAAAATTGTAGCTAATTTAAATGACCAACACTGCTCAATGTAAGGTTAACATAAGAATAATCCTGTAATTTATTAAATCGTCTATTATTTTTTGTAATGATCTTCCTAAATATTTCCTGACTCCTAGTTAAAAGGCTTTTCAATTTTTTCTTTTCAAACAAAACCAAAATTCTCTCGAATCCAGTAAAAACATTCTTTTTTATTTGACAAAAAAAAATGAAAAGCTTATAAAATTCGTCTTTTCATTAAAATATCTTCGCGAACAATTCTGCATAGGATTTGGGGGTTTCCCATAAGAGCTCCTTCTTTGACACAGGAAGTAAATTTTTCGGATACTTGACATACTTATAAGGCTTATCGCATCGAATATCAAAGATCCGTGAATTGAAAAGGTCAAACTGGAGCTTTACTTATGATCCATGGCACGATTAAAGGATTATATTCACGTCAATATAAAGAGACGCGATATCCTTCAGGCGACTATTTCTTCATTAAATATCGACATTCTACGCAAGCTTAGGGAAGCTCGTTTCTTTCAGAGCAACTTATTAATTTGACAACAATTTTCGCGACTTTTTCTACACACAAATTTTGTCTGAATTTTAAAAGATCCTACCTGCTGTGGAATAATTGTTTATCGTATTAATTTCCCTGAGAAGATTGAAATTAAAAATTGCTTTCTCAAATATATAAGAGATTAGATATTTTGAACGTTCTTTTGTTTAAATATTCATAGTAAAATGATGATTTTTTGGTCCAATAATAGAATTAATACTATTTTAGTTTATAACATCTCAAATGGTATATAAAGTTCATTTTAGATATTGGAGTATATCTTTAAAATTGTGTGATATAGCTTCGACAGTTTCAAAGCTTTGTTAATAATAATTTAACTGATTTCTCAGTAACAAAGCCGAATTTGGCCCGTTTTATTGAACATTTATTTAACATAACAACTTAAGGCATCTTCTCCTCTTTATTTAAAAACATATTTGTAAATTGACTGAGATACGAAGTGAGATACATCTTAAAAAGAATGCTTCCCACTTTCCTATAAAAATAAAATCAAAAATGCCATTTCCAACATCGAAATAAAAAGAAAGAATCGGAATAACGAAATTCTCGTTTCCTCGTCGTCGAACTTAATTGCCGCATTAGTCTTGAATTCAAATCTTCGAAATAAAGCGTTTTAACTCTGCTTACTTTCTATTTTTCCGTTCCTTTGCGTTTTGAGTTTTTAGAATGTTTGACAAAGTTTTATATCATTTTCTTCTTGTCATAATAATCTCGAAACCATATTTAACCGATGTTTGTTTCCGATTTTGTGATTGCGTATTTATATTCAGATTTTTTGTAATTCCCTAATTTAAATACTGCCGTTTTGAATGAGATTTTATTCCATCTAAGAATCTTAATGTTTTTCCTCCTTGAATGAAGAAATTTATCAAAAGGAAAATAGTGAGGAACTTTATTTGTACAACGATACTGCTCTTGCATTTTCCAACATTCTTAAATTCTAAGTATTGTTTCTTCTTTTAATTTTTTCCGAATAGTTTTAAATGGTTTTTCGGCTTTTTTTTATTTATAAGCGTTAAAAAAATTTCAAACTCTTTCTATTCCACTCACATCATTCCGAAATTGATCAGGAGGAAATACTCTTGATAAAAAGGGATTATATTGTGGTGTAATAGTAGCAATAATGTTTTTAAGACTGTTCTTCCGGAATATATTTCATATTTTTGCTGGAAAATGGTTAATTTTAACAAGGCATTTATTGTATACCTAATAGCGGTCTTAATTCGAAGATCACGGCTCATTTAAAGACAAATATCAGGAGACCAAGCTTAGTTTTTTTTGTTTTTTTAAAGAAAATATTTAGATACGAATCATATGCAGATTACATATAAATTTTTTTCACTCTTACCTACATATGAATTTTTTATTTAAATAAGAAATTATGGATGCACTTAATTTAACATTTTATTCGAAACAATTTGCTATATTACGGTATTCATTTTACAGCTTATCTATCATTACTCGTATTTTTGAACTTGCACTAAGCTTTACTATGGAGAAATCGGGTTCGAAATGGCGCTATATGTCATTGTCAAAGGAGAGCAGACAGAAAAAGTCTCTAATAGATAGTAATAAAAAATGTTTATTTTTTTAAATGTAAAATCCCATTTTTTAGGAAAGACACCTATATAGATAAACTTAAAAAACAAAAATTATAAATACAGAAGCAAAAAATAAAGCAGAAAGCGCGACTCGAGCCGGGGACCCGCATCATTCATGTTGTTAAAACCACTGTAACTGCACTGCCAACGCTTCGTCTATTCGTGCACTGCCAATGCTTCGTCTATAAGTTGAGTCTATTTATTTTTATAAATTTATAATTTTTTTTTGTATAAAATCTCATTTCTTACAGAAAAAAAACCTTTATGGATAAATTTGAAATGCAAAACCTTATCTAAATTTAAAATTTGATCCAAATCATTAGAGCCGTCTCCGAGATACACGAAATATATAATATAATATATGAATTTTGATAAATTAACCCTAAAAGTCGTAAATTGTAGCGTTATCTTAGTTGTCTTTAACACAAGTGATTTGGCTGGTAATAAAAGATTGATTCAATTTTAATGTAAATAAGGTACAAAGATTACGATTGCGATTGATCCTAACAATGAATACAATTGAGCTGTCTGTAATCTTAACTTCAGTGAAGCTCTGTCTAAAATGGCATCAGATATTATTCTTATCATTTGGGTTCTTATAATCAATGGAAATTAAAATTTCTATTAAATATTTTTGGCTTATGCTTTACCACCAAATGTATTTTACGAACTTTCTTAAGCTCAGCAGAATATACAAGAAAACATTTAAGAATCAATATTGACAGAAAATTAATTGGTAGTTTCGTTGAAAAGGTACCAAATGAAAATGTGCAAACCACATTGTCTATTTTTTGAATGATACACAAGAATCTGGATAACTCAACCAGAATAGGGATTGCTATTTTTACTTCTGTATTTATTTTTCTTGTAATCTCTTCTTAATTATTTGATTAAATATTTTTAATTAAAATAGAGCTGCTGACAAACTATATCTAGATGGAAAAATTTTCTTTATTTTAAAATGGATAATTCAAGACAACAGTTAAAAATGGAATAAAGAAATATTGAACACTTCAACAATCTTTAAAATTTAAAGTGCTTAAATATTTTATCAAATATATAATTTTCATAAATGTTAAATAATTACTAACCATAAAAGGAATTTTAAATACATTCCAAAAATGAATAGTAATTTTGATTTTTTAATAGTTTTAACAACTACGATCCCAATCTCCCCAATATACATCAGGAACAATAAAATAAATTTAATGAAAATAGAATAAAGGAATTAAATATTCATTAAACTGATAATCTAGAAATACAGAAGAATTAATATTCTAAAATTTTTCCCTATTTCAAAACGATTCATGTTTGTTTCCACTAACTTTTGATCTTAATATTATTCGATATCTTTATAAAGAAAATCCATAGATCTGACCCAAAACCAAAACAAATATTTTTGCTTTCCATAATCATTAAGAGCGTATCCTACAATCAATAGATCTACGAATTTTCATTCTATCTTTATTAATTGTAATGAATATCTACTGACTTATTTCTAAATTTCATAAAAAGGATGTAATATTCGATTTGACTACATTTGATGTAATATTCGATTTGAC
>JAPMOR010047230.1:239548-254050 GCA_026543865.1 Argiope aurantia | reverse complement strand
ACTACATTTGATGTAATATTCGATTTGACTACATTTGATGTAATATTGGAACGATCATTATTTGGATTTCCTGTTACATCATAGGGGTCATCACATCCTCCTGTCACATGGAGGGAAACATTACATCTTTCCCTCCATTTTAGTGTTACGTAAAAATGTGCAAATATTTGAAAGTCAAGAAATATCGTCATTTTAGAAATTCTAAAGGCATCCACCATTGCTCTCATCATAAGTTTAAAGCAGATGCGGTAATCGAAAAAGCCACATAATCTGTATACAAATTCTTTTTTTAATCAGTATTAATTTACAGTGAGACTATACAGGAAATTATTTTTTCTGTTTTAAACGATCTAATTCCTAGAGTTTAAATGGAAATTTTTTATTCAGCATTCAAATTAATTGTTAAAAAAATCTCATTTATCTTAATAAAGAAGTTGTCTGGTAGTTATAAAGTGTTTGTGATGCTTGTAATTCTTTAAATGTCTAAATTAAGTATCAAAATTTAATTTGGTATATTCCTACAATCATTGTGATTTGAATTTTTAAGTTATATTTATTGTTCTAATTTTTTAGAATCAAATATATGTCCAAATATTTCAAATCTAAAACATCCATTGCAAATTAATGTACATTTTTAATATTTTCTCTTTCTGTAGTTTGAATAAATGCTGAAAAATAAGTAAAAAAAATTAGTTAATGTTCATTAAGAGCACAGATCACTTTCATACCCAAGAAAATGAGCCCCAACCGAAACCAGAATCTTTCCAAGCACAAATTTAGTCCCCCGTTCAGTTGCAGAAGCTACAAGTGCAGGGGCGCATGTACGACGGGCCGGAGAGAATTTTCCGGCTCTTCTTTATAAATTCGAAAATCGCCACATCCTGAATCGTCCCCTCTCAAAAAGCATGAAAAAAGGGAGTTCAGCTTTCTGACATATGGTCTAGTACAAAAACAGCAGGATTGGATAGAGTTCGTACTTACGAAAGCATCTGTAGCTGCATGAATGAATGAAGACGTCCTATTGGCGGGATTCTCGGAGGTAGGAAGAGGAGGAGGTGCTATTGATCTCAGCATCCTTTGGTCCAGACTCACTCTCGCTCCAGCCTCTCATCACCTTAGCATCCCATCGCACCTAGTGCACGTGACGGGCTAGCTGACTGGGGCCGAATCTAGATGGGAGTTGCATTCGGTACTGGCCTATCCTGTCCAGGAGCCCCACGAAATTGTCGTTCCCTTTTATTAGAGTAAAACTTTAAGATGAACTTAATACTTTAGTCTCTTTTGAGAGAAGAGGTATTCGGTATCACAGATGTTGACTTATATATTAAATGTTTAATCGGTGTTGATGTGTTTAGGAAATTAGTATTTTATTTGTATAATCGATGTTAAATCAAAGCATTGCTGTTTTCAGATATTTGGGAACATTTCTATGTGTATAGAAGTGCCTCGATCCTATATTTTGAAGAAAAAAAATATAAATTATATTGAATCAAAATTAGCAGCAATTATATTTACTCATTAGATCTTTCGAACAAAAAGAGCGGAGCAATTTTAAATTTTCGATAAATTTAAAGAGCTTTGAAATTTATTAAGAAAGTATCGAAATAAGTTCATATATAAGTACTTATCTATCTATATATCTCTATCTATATATCTCTATCTATCTATCTATATCTATATATATATATTATCATATTTAAATATCTAAATTTTAAAATGTTGTTGAAACGCATGAAAGTGACTTTGAAGGCGCAGAAATCCCGCTGTATTTTATTCTGAACTTTATATTGTTAGTGGTGTTCTAAAAGTTTAAGGGGTCTAAATGAGTGGTGATATTCCTGACGATGATAACCTGTTTCTGGTTATGTCAAAAGAACATGTCACAGTCATCCCTATGGATGACCTTGTTTGTGGTAGGGACGAAGAAATAGATATCACTGCGGTGCCATCATGTTCTTACGATCCCGACAATGAAATGGTCCGACTTCGGTGCCGCCGTAAAAGTTTACCTGGAGGATACCCTTCGGACGATGGCCTGATTTATATTATGTTGCAGAGATTGCCCATGAAAGATTTTGCCGCAGAAGTCCGTGCCTCCATGGATGTGGACCAGTTCCTCAACCAGGCCGTACTACTCTTGGACGTGCAAGATACTTCGGTGGAAGGAATCATCGACAAGATGCTTCACAAGGTAAGCTTTGAGCAATATTAAATATTTCAAAATACTCTACGAAGTGATTCATTTTTAAATTAGAGATACGTTTCCATGCTGTTATTTCGGATGTCTTTAAAAATCAAGAGGTTTTATATTTCATTGCTCCAGAATTTAGATAGAAACAAACGAGTAAGTACTGAAAATTTTAAAATTCTTGTTTGTTAAAAATATAGTTAAGCGGAAAATGAACAACTTTTAATCAATCCAATTATACCTGAAATGAGAAGGAAACGAAAGATGAAAGGGAAAATTAAAATGAAGCAAGATGGCATTTTAGTTTTAAATAAACTTTACTTGAGCGCTGTGAATTTATTATTTTAAACAAAAATTCTTTAATTCTATCTATAATTCATGTATGAACATGGAAAGTTTCTGAAATTATTATTTATGAAAAATAATAAAGCTTAGTTTATTAGGAGTTTTTCAAAATTAAAAAACTTTGAAATACACACAGTTTTGTCTCTCTCTCACACACAATTTCTGAGATCTGTTCTTTTATACTTTACTCAAAAGAAGAAAAAAACTGTGAAATCTTACTCTTTTTCCCATTGTAGGTAAATTAAAGCCTTTTTCCTTTTAAAAATAATTTTTTCTTCCTTTTAACAAAATTCAGGAAAATATTATCAAAATTCTTCCGCATCTTTGAAATTCAGCAAAAATATTTTCGAAATTCAGTAGCGTTGGAACTGAATGGAATTATTTAAAAATCTATTGTTTAGCTAATGAAGCAGGTAAAGACATTTTGAGCTAAAATAGAGTAATTTAGCTCAAATGCATTAATTTTGTTCAATAGATAATTTTTTAAAAGAATTATCAAAACGTCTTTATAGCAAAACAAACAAAAATAATTAACTCATATATGTAAGGAATTTGTATGCAACAGCATCTGGCAGGAATCGTTTTTATTATTTAAAGCCTTAAAAAAGCAATTAAAGCATTTTGTGAATTTAATGTTTCCTTGCAATGACACTTATTTAAATAGCTTTTTAAACTAAATGATTCAAAGGATTTTTCCATGTATTTCATAATCAAAGCAAATTAGTCCCAAAAAACTTTAATTTAATCACAAATGCTGCAAAAAATTATATAGAAGGAATATCAGAGATTTGGTAATGGAAATATTTTTCCAGTTAGCTTTTTTTTTCCTTCTTTCTTGAACGAAATTAATGCTAAACTTTCTAATTATAGTTAAGCGGAAAATGAACAACTTTTAATCAATCCAAATTATATCTAAAATGAGAAAGAAACGAAAGATTAAAGTAAAAATTAAATGAAGCAAGATGAGAGCAGATTAATGAAACAAGAGATTTTAGTTTTGAATAAATTTTACTTGAGCGTTGTGAATTTATTATTTTAAAACAATAATATTTTGATACTATCTGTATGAACATGGGAAGTTTCTGAAATTCTTATTTATGAAAAATAATAAAAAATTTAATAAGAGTTTTCCAAAATTAAAAAAAAACTTTGAAACACACACAGTTTTGTCTTTCTCGCACACAAAATTTCTGGTATCTTTTCTTTTATACTTTACTCAAAAAACAAACAAGAATAATTAATTCATATTTGTATGGAATTTGTATGCAATAACTACTGGCCGGAATAATTTTTGTTATTTTAAGCCTTAAAAAAAGCAATGAAAGCATTTTTCGAATTTAATGTTTTCTTTTAATAACACATATTTAAATAGTTTTTTAAACTAATTGAATTAAAAGTTAAAGAATTAAAAGGTAACTTTTTAAACCAAAGGAATTATCCACGTATTTTATAACCAAAGCGAATTAGTTCCAAAAAAAACTTTAGTCTAATCACAAATGCTGTAAAAATTATATAGAAGAAATATCAGAGATTTGCTAGCAGAAATATTTTTCCAACTATCTTTTTTTCCTTCTTTCTTGAACGGAATTAATGAAAAAGTTTCTTATTTAATAATTAAACCTGAAATATTCTTAAAATGCAAAAAATTGCCTTTTTAAATTTCTGATTATGATGAAAGGATTCCTGAGAATATATTTTTTCTTATATGTTAGTAAATATTTTTATGAAACTTAAAACTTTTTTAAGAAATGACGAAATGCGTTTGTTGCATTTATTTTCTTAAAAATATAATGAAAAGGATGAAATTATGAAATTATTTTAGAAGAAGATGTTTAAATATGTAGAATACTTATTTATTGTAAAGACTGAGCTCAGTTTTTAAACGTTTCATTGATAAGTGAGTTATTTATCTCGAATGTGTTATCTATTATTTATGGAAATAATTTCAGAGGAGACAGAATAATAAAATAAAACCAGAAATGTAGCTTTAATTTACTTAAAATATTCTTACCCTCGAATGAAAACTAAATTATTTGATCTCTACGATTTCTAAACTGATTTTAAATATTAAATTGATAATTTAATAACTCATGGAAGACATATTAGATAATAATATTAATATTCTTAATAGATAAAGAACATTGAAACGAAGATATCAGTTTCTTTACAAACATTTTTGCTATCAAAAGAAAACTTTTTCCGTAATCTATATAAATTTCTTCGAAAACTTTTCATAATACAAATAATTGCACAAATTGAGAATGGCTGGTTTTACTCCATACTCCTCCTGTTGAAGCAAAATCTTTTCTTTTGATAATAATAGAGATATAGTGCCTAATATTATTAGAAAAGCATGTTGCTCTTTTGTTGGATGGCTGCCATTTGGCAAGTTTCTTAAGATTTGAATTGTTATTTTATTTTATTTTTGCTTCTGTGTTACGTTAAAATGAATTGGTCTTGACTCTATTAAACTTGCATTAATCTATCTATTCTTTTTCTATTTTTCAAGATTATTTGTTATTTATTGTAAGGGTCTCACCAACAATTGTTTCATTTTTTTTACTTGTATCAAAATTTAATAGGTTTGAATTTCTCAAAATCCTTTCTATTCCCTTGTTTCAATTTCAAAGAATTGTTTTGCTTATCCTTATGATCAATGTACACAACCTGATATTAATTGATTTCAAAAGCATTACAAAAACCTAGATTCTTTAATTCTTTGCTGTGTAGGTAATTATATTGATAATAACATAATTAAAATATCTAAATGCATCTGAAAGCTTTGAATTTCAATACTTTAGGGTTTTTCTTTTATCTGAATTCATTTTATATAAATATATTAATTTATTGTAACAAATATAAATATGAAGAAATGCCATTCTGCTTGAATTGTTTTAAATAATTATGGAAAACTGATTGCTAAAATTTTCCTTAAAATGACCAAACAGAAAATGAATTATTTCAGTAAATCTTCTTAATGCACCAAATCCTTGGAGGCACGATGACTTCAATCTTGTAACCAGGGTAACGGATCACAAGAGAAATTAAAAGTTAAATTTGGAATGCTGGTTTAATGGTTTTCGTAGGAATTCCTCTTATGAAATGTTATTATATTAAACTTTTAACCCCCAAATACCATTTTTAAGACAATAAGTTGTTGAATGTATTTTTTCAGTAGAAATAGTAGTATAAATCTTACAGATAAATGCAAGAAACCCTCAAAGGCATCATACATATACTTAAATTACTTAAATGGTATCGTAAAGTAAAATATTTTTACTGTCTTAATTAAACTTATTAAAGTAGAGAGAATTTTGACTTTTTTTCTAAGATATCCAATAGTTTCTTCAGCTCTTCTCAAGATATATCTTGTAACTGCAAACTGTTTGGTAAATTTATGGAAACTGCAATTTTCACACTTTGATATTATGCTGAAGTTTTGACAATCGGGCACCTTCGGAAATAGTGTTCTTCGAAATCTAACCACAATTGTAAAGTTTGAATGAGTCGACGACTGCTGGAATTGTATAATATTTTCTGAATGGGATGAGTATAAACTTAATCAAGCTTAAAAATTTTAAAGAGATTTACTAGAAAATATATAAAAACAATGAGATAATAAGGATTTAATAAAGGAGATATTTACAATACTTCGTGAAAATATATAATATTAGATATCTTGCAATAAAGGAAATTATATGTAGATAATTTAAATGTAATTAACATATAAAGGGATCAAGAACAATTGCAAATAATATGTTTGTTTTTTTAAGTTTTAACTTTGTCAAAAAGACTTCATTCTTGCTTCCATTGCGATGACGTCGAGAAATTGATTAAAATAATTAGCGAGCATAATCAAGAAAAAAATGCAAAAATGCCATTTATGTTCCTCTTGGAAAATATTTTTATGGCAGATTTTTCAATATGTTTAAATGCATTAAATTTCAAATAAGCACCATTAATGTATTAAATTAAATTTTGTTTCTAAATCGTTATCAGAAACCTTAACTTTCTTAAACCTTTGTTTTGCACTATTGCTTCGAAGCAACGTATTTTCATTGTCTACTATGAGACATCTATAACTCCAAATATTTACATTGGTATTGTAAGCACAATAGTTAAAAGAAATGAATTAAAATGGATTTTTATTAATTAATTAATTAACTTTAAAAAAATTTACTACAGATTTTCACATTTTACCAATTAAAAAATATAATTGTTCTTCAAAAATGGTTTTGCTATCTCAGATTTTCAAAAAAAGAAACAGCAAATTATATATATATATATTTTTTTACTTAGAGAAATCAACAATCTATTTAATTTTTTATATAAAGTTTTAGAAAAGTTTAATGCTTTAAATTAAAATTTCGTTAATAAATTATCATATGAAACTATTCAATAGTTTTTTAAAAAAGATTTTCCTTATAAAGCCTTTCAAAATGAGCATAAATATAGAAAGAGTAAATTGTATTGTTTATTATGTTTAAAGCATTTAACAAGCTATTCATTTTTTAAATATCGTTTTATGAAAGTGGAATCTGTAGAAATTATAAAAAAGCTTCCATTAAAAATGAGCTTCTTTCTGTAAGTAAAAATTCGAGTAAATTTGATTTTCTTTTTTAAACATTCCAAAGAAGGAGATTTCTAAAAACTTTTAATTAAAGCTAAGCAACAAAAGAAGACTGATTGTGTTAAAATAAGTGATATATTTCAATTGCACCAAAAAATTTTGTGACAAAATTTAAGGAGGCATTTTACAATAATTTCATAATGAATAGATTTCGAGGTATTCGGTTATCATTTAAAAAATCCAAAGATTAGTAAATAATCATTCATTAGAATTAATAAGCTTATTAATTCCTCAACTTCACTATCCACACCAATTCTGTGATAGAAAGCTTATCTATTCTTTTTACATTGTTTCTACTCAAAGTGTTAAAAAAAAGATTTATTTTAGACCAAAATTATTTCACATGAATACCTCTTAGCAATTTAAATAAAAAAAGAATTGATAAAAGATAATGTAGGTTATGCTTTTACTGCAATAATTTGTTCGGGAAATTCAAAATCCTGCTTGCACTTGACTTGATTTTTCCTTTCCTTTATTTATAGCTGAAATGAATAAAATCTAACGTAAAGCAAACAAATCATAAGAAAACAATTCTAAATTTTTCTAAAGAATGCATTAATTTTAATACTAATAATTTTATGTATTTCTGATAAATCATGATTATAGTATACAATATTTCACAGTTAGTTTTTGATTTAGCTAAGAAAAATGTCCAAAACTGTTTAGTTTTTAGGAAATTATTGCATTTTAAATTAATAGTCTCTAGATTCAAATGAAGATTAAAATGTTTAGTGTTATAAAATTAAAATATTTACTAAAGTATTTCTATTTTTCATAATTTTAAATTTAAAATTAACGTTTCTCAATTCATAGTTTTTGTCCACACATGTTCGAATTCATTAAATTAAATGATATAAAACGGAGGAACAATTCTAGGACGAAAAATGATTCAATTTCACTATTATGAAATCTTCAAAGCAAAACATTACTGTAAATGTTTAAATATAAATAACTTTAAAATCTTTATTTTTAAAATTTCATTCATAAAAAATTTAAACTCGGCTGTTTTATTAACGGAAACGCAGACATTTAATTAACTAGATATTATTTTTTAGTTATTGTGTATTTACGTTGCATACTCATTAAATCAAAAGTGCATAATTTTCTTTGTTAACGGTACAGATAAAATATATCAATGAAATACGAATCTATAACTAGATTCCTTAAAAAAAAATTAGATAATTTATATCAGAAGTACACTTAAATACTTTCTTGGGGCTAACTTTAATTTTTAGAGTTTATTATTTTAAATTTTCATTGTTATGAGAATAAAACATTTTTAAACAAAACAGTTTCCAAAACTATGGTTTTTATACTTTTTGTGAGAGTTTTGATACCCTCTATAATGCACAAATTCGATTTTGCGTAAACTCACTCTGTGAGGTCCCATTCTCTCTGCTGGAACCTTTTGAAAATCCATTATGCTCTTATTCCCATAGATGCAGCAAAGCTTTTAACAAATGTTTCAATCTCTTCTGAATATTAAACTGAATATAAAATAGACCGGGGAACACTTCGTATTGATCTAAACTTTTGAAAAATATTTATTTCTACTGTAACAAATGTTTGATACAATTTGTCTACACTGTGTTACAATAAGCAGTGATAATGCATAGAGTACTTTTGTTTCTATAAATAATTTTATATAAGCAGCATTTTCCGCCGAAATCTATTTATATTTGCTCAGTAGATCTAAAAAATATTAAATCTTTCGATACGAATTTCAGATGTTTAGGAGCATTCTGTATTATTAAATAATATTGGTAAACTTGTGAATTACATATTTGCAATTCTTTTCTTCCTTCTTTGTTTAGAATGAGAGTGAAATTTTCTTTTTCTTTTTTTTCTATATGTCTTCTAATAGATAGATAATACGTTTTTAGCGATACATGAACGGCATAAAAACATTATATAATATATATTTTTATTAAAATAAATTTATTGATGTTATAAATTTTATTAAATTGGAGAATAGTCTCGTATCTTCATTTATTTTAAATATTAAGTCAATAAATTAATAAAATAAAAATAGTATTCGACTTTATAGTGTATAAACACACAGGGTAAATTACAGTCTGGCGTAATAAGCAAATTTTTAATTTCAAATAAAAATCATGTACTTTTTAAGAATAGATCTTTCATAAGTTTTAAAATTCTTCAATATAATGCGATAAATTTTTACTACTAATTGTACCTTAATCTTATAGTAATCATGAGACATAAAAATAGATTAATAACTTTATAAATATTCATTCCATTTATGTCCTTTCACAATGTTCATTCCTTTTCTTTTAATAAAAACATTTAATATGTTTCATCTTAAAATATTCTAAAAACAATCGTTAAGTAATCTTAAGCTACATGTAATAGTATTTCAGAGCATAATTTTATACTGCAACCAACATAAAAAAGTTTATAAAGTGTCTTTGCTTATATTGATTGAAACAATATTTCAATAAGACCAATTTTTATATGAATATATTTATAAAATACAAAAATGGAACTCAACTGATATAACATTGAAAAAAAAGTTAGGAGTTTCGCCATGACTTCTATTCATTGATTTCAGATGTTTTGAGATTCGATTTGTCCAGTCTCTAACTGATTACTCCATTTATGTTTTTAATTACATTTTGCACTAAACTGTAATATTTTCTTTTCGGATCCTTAGATAATAGAAAAAAATTGTAATTAATTAATATGTCTTTAAACGATATCTAACAATTGATTTTTTATTTTATTTTATGCCGACTGTGCAAATGCGAGTTGTATTTTTTATGCCCCAAAAATATTCAGAAATTAAATCATGAATGAAGTGATTAACAAAAATAAAATGCGACACATTTCGTAGCAGTATACATATCAGTTGCCGAAACAATTTTTTGTTTTATAACATGTTGAAAGGAAATATCGGTTTATGAATTCAATAATAAAGATCTTGAATAACGCTTATTATTTTTTTTAAAAAGAAGAATGAATACAGAAATGAACAAGAAATGGGTGGGCAAAGTATTGATTCTTCAACATGGTATTGAATATGACTTAATTAAAAGCTTGAAAAGAGTTTTTGTCTATTTTTATCACCAAATTTGGTGAATATTAGTGCTTTGGCGTCAATTAATTTTTGGGTCAAATTAAACTAATTACCTTCAGTTCTCTTATAAAAAGAATCTGATATGATAATGCCTCAGCCGTTCCCAAAATAATTAATTATTAATAATAATAAATTAATTACACAAATATATTCTCTTCAACAATAGCTGTTGCAAGAAAATATTCAATGATGTGAACACAGTCACTCGCAAAACCTACTAACCTAATGATAAGATTTAGCATTATCATTGTAATTGAGGATCTGTTTCATCTTCTTCGCTTAATCTGTCCATGTGTTGATCATTGGTCTGTCTATTCGGGTGTTTTAAAGATGCAAAATCATGAATACAACATATTAGATAGATGAATGCTAGTATAAAATCTTTACAAAAAATAATAGATATGTGTAAAATATGAGAGAAAAGTAGCGACGAGTGCACTATTTGTCCATCTGTCCGTGTGCATGAGATGACTATCATTCAAAAATGCAATGCACTAGATATATTTCATATGATGTATGGACACTAAATGAGTGTATGAAATAACTAATTGATTTAAGGGCAGAATTATAAAATGCTGAATTCGAAATTTCTTTCTTTATTCTAGCTATATAAAGCTATATACAAAACGTTTTTATATTGTTAAAACATATGAGAAAGGCAAGAAACAATTACTTTGACTGGTTTAATATAGAGAGAGCATTTGCTTTGCAGAATAACTATAATAATTTGAACAAAAAGTAAATTGCTGAAAATTCTTTATTTTGATATTTATTATTTGATACTTTTATATATCTTTCGGCCGGCCAGTGCAGATAAAACGCCTAAGATTATTGATATCTAAGTGCATTAAGAAAGGAAAAATTTGAGGGGAAAAAGTCCAAAAAAAGTCCAATAAAATAAGATTTCTATTACTTAAAAACCGCTTTTTCATATTGAATACTCATATATCAGACAAAAAATATTTTGGTCGCAGGGCTAAAAAATTACATTTTATCTCTAGTAAGTTTGTTGATTTTGAAAAAAAAATATATATCTTCCCTTTCGTGCTAATAGCAACTGCAATTGAAACAATTGCACTTTTGATTCAAATTGCTTGAATACTGAATAGCCTTAAAGTAGCTAATCAGTAAAACCGGTGATTAGAATCGGCGTCCTAGTAAATGAAATTCAGTTAATTTAGCATGTTTGATGGCGAGAGTTATTTTATTTTTATATTAGTGAATCATTTGATTTGTACGTAAAATACAGAGAGTTGCTTTTTTCGCTAAAGAATATTTTAATTCCATTTTAATGAATTCATTATTACGACGAGCTTATATAGAAAGAAACAAATCGGAGAACAAGCAAGTTACGATTAAACCACAAAATAAGTAAGGAATTCTATAATAATATTATTCTTATATACTGGAGATTATTTTATTAGGGTAGCGAGATTTAAAATAATGATGTACGTTTAGAATAAGATAAAGCCATTTTTTGTTATTTCGTAACAAGAATTCTTTTAATCAAATTAATTTATTCAATCCAACTAATTAGGGTGGGTATTTCAATTTTTTAAAAACTTTATTAATTACATTTATCAATCTAATTAATTGAAGCTTAAGTTGAAAGACTTCGCATTTATAAAGAAAGAAACAAAGTCAGGATAATTAGCTGATTTATTTATTTTGGTGAAGAATTGAATTTTTGAATTAACATTTCATCTTTAATACTTACTAATGTGATACTTAATTAATATGATTATTTGCTATGTTTGCGTCGACTAGTAAAACTTGAATGTATAAGCGATCGATTTCTTTTTAGAAAATATAATACAAGGATGAAATTATACGTATATTTTGAATTCTTAAACTGTGATAAAAATAAAAATTTAATTTAATTAAATATAAATTTATACTTATTTAATAATTTATAATTTTTTGATACTTGGAATACATAGACATATCGTATCAATTAAAAACTCGAATAATTTCTCCTTGTAACATTTTGTCTTTTAATATAACGTCATAACATAATTAATCTAATTAATCTTCTAATTAATTGAAATAAAAGATGAAAAATATTCCTATGTATAAGTAATGGAATAAGCATGGATTAAGTAAACAAATTCGCAAATTTAATATTTAATTGATACTGAATTTCTGATATGATATCTCATGGAATACTCTCAGGAATATGATTATTCTTTAAGTTTATTTTAATAGTTTAATCCTGCATGTACAAATTATAGATTTCTTTTGGAAATGTAATAAAATGACAAGATCATTCATAATTTTTAAATTTGATAAACTAAAATATATTCATTAGGTAAATTATCAATCACTGCTTAATAATTGTATTTTAATTGTCGTTTCTAAACGCGAAATTTATGAAATCCTTTTAATGGTGTAATTTTTTAAAAATTGACGTTCGTAAATCTCTGTAATAACTATCAAAAAAGTTTATTTATTTATCTACGTTTTTAATATCATATGCGTAATTCATTATATTACGAATTTATGTAAATATGTGATTTTAATCAGAAAGCAGAAGTATTCTGAATACCATTATTGGTTATAAGTTTGATTGATTTCCTTATAATGTTATATTTTTCCATATAAGATCATTCATATATTTTATTAAACATATAAAATAATTTCCACTTACAACATAAAATTTTTTACTATATCAGTGAATACGGTAACACTGCGTAGACACTCACACTGTAATTTGTATTATCGGGGGAAAAACCATTTGAATTAAAATATTTTAAAAATAAAATTATACGAATCGCAGTTTCAATTTAATAATAATAAATTATATATTATTTTATATCAAGAAATTTAAATCGACAGTAATTAATAATTCAAAACTTGCACTTTTGATAATTGTTTTTAGGCATAAAAACACACATGTTGAAAACTTGGATTTTCGCAATATGAGAATTCGTCTTCCAACTTTTATGGATAAAATTAGCTGCCTCCGTGCTCAATATCTTAGAAAGAACATCGAAAGCTTCTGCATTTCCTCAATTAAAAATATTCATCTTAAAGCTGCAATGCATTTATGTGTGTTTTTTACTTTTCTTCTGTTACGTGTCTTTCTCACTTCTTTTGACGTGTGTAGGCTCAAGAATAACTATTAAAAATTAATCCTGCTTCCTGTTTTAAAACGCAGTTATTTTTACTTCCTTCATTATTTATTTTCTTTTCTTACGCTCGAAAATTTCAATAAATGGGCATTAGTTTCCCAACTCTTAGAAAAGGAGCTTTAATTTTTAATCGCCTGTAAGAAGTGAAGAAATTTTACACCTCTTTTGAAAATTCTATAACTTCAAAGCATTTTTTTAGTATCTCAGCATAAATATTTTTTTGCCAAGTATGTTTTGCCTTATGTAACTTTATACCCTGAAATCCCTATAAAGCTAATTGTATTGCCACAAATTATAAACACTGTTTTTTCATTCTGGCGTAGGAAGAGAAAGTAGTGTTTTAATCAAAATCATCCTTTTCGAGATTTTTATAAATCTAAGCGTTTTACATCACCTAATGTATTTCCGGAATTATATCTGTTTGTTTGTTTGAAAATGCGATGACTGAAATATAGAAATTATTTCAAGCCTAATGAAACTTGATATATGGTCTTCATCCCTAAATTGCTTTATATTTCAAACTGTGCATCACAGTTTGGACGAAATTTGTGTTCTAGAAGTCAGTCTGACTTCCCGTTCATCTGTATATGAGCACCATGCTTCAAAAATGTGATGAAGTAATTGTATCAAATTTGCTATATGGTTTTATAAGCAAAAATGTAGGTCTATATCAAATTTTTGATCAACCCGTTTTGAAACTTATACATTATATAATTTGAATACAAAGATTTAAATAATTCTGCTGAAAATATTTCTTTTTATCCAAGATGCATAGCTTCGTATAATACTTTTTAATAAAGTCACTATAAAGTAAATTTTACAATTTTAATTATTGTATTATTGTTCTATGAATAGAAAATATGTGAATTAAATTTTATATCTTACTAGTTTCTATGCTGATTAAAAATAAGCATTTAAAGACACCATTATTACTTTTCTTAGTTGATAAGGCTTTCATATTCACTAAAAGTGAATTCAGATAAAAAGAACTTTAAATGCTTTTTTTAATTAAAGCGATTATTGAGAGAAAATAAGCATTTATAAAAATGAGTTCGGGTTTTCATTTGAGGCTAGTTTATTTTGGGTAAATGCAGCTATTTAATAAAAGAGATCG
>JAPMOR010047230.1:222166-233354 GCA_026543865.1 Argiope aurantia | reverse complement strand
GTGTGTGTGTGTGTGTGTGTGTGTGTGTGTGTGTGTGTGTGTGTGTGGTGTATGTGTGTCCGAAAATTATATATATCCAAAGTTACTCATTTATTTTGTAATTCATTATATTGCCTGTTTCTGGAAAATTAATAAGTTTCTGCGTTCAACGTAGTGAAATATTCTTAGTTTTAATTGACTTATAACAATCAAAAAGAGGAAAAAATCATTATTTATGACAAAGAGCATCAAATCGTATAGTATGTTGTAATATATCTATGTTAAAACTTTGTTGTTGTTTCTAATTTATTTTTCCCCCTTCAAAATTGCAAATTACTTTTTAGAATGTTAAATGAGAAAAAGATTTTTTCATTTTCATTTTTTATTCATCATTTGTTTTAAAATAGATTTCACAATTACATACAAAAACCCTAATAAATGTAAAAATCACATGGATTCTCTTTTTCTTTTGCATATCTGAACTTAATGGTTGAGGTACTGTAGTTTCAAATTGATAGCAACGTTTTTCACTTATAAATGTTACAGAGTGTTATTCTTAAATTATATTATCATTTAATGGTTATTTATAGTAGTGATCAGAATACTAAAACATTTGCTTCTGCCTGCAGTTCTATGCTGCCAGTCATAAATTCCCTTAGTTTTCTTTTGATTACTTAAACTTCAAAAATGCGATCGCAGATGGTTGAAGTTTCCAAATAAGATTATCACATTCCATTTTTATTGTAAAGTAATGAGTTAAATTTAAAATTCATAGCTATCGGAGAACATGCAGCATAACTTTTATTATCATTCTAAATTTACTATAGAACGTTTTATTTTTAAGGTTTTTAACTTCTTATCTTCTATAAAAGGAAGTATATTGCACACTTAAGACATAAAGTATTTATAATTTCTATCCAATACATTTTATAAAATTACGGTAGTTTTTTATATTGCTTAAAATTCGGCAACTATATTTGTTTGATTAGATTCCCATGCTTCTCTTAAAACGAAGTTCCGACGATCTGGATGTAAGTTACTTTATCTTAAATTCAACGCAATGAAATCATATATGTTATCATTCGTATTTTTATTATGGTAAATAAAGAATGATTTATAAAATAAAATTAACAACATGGCTTTCATTAAAATTTGATAATAGTTCATGGTTACAATATTGTAATAAGAATTCCACACTTTATATCAAAGAAATTATATTTCTTTAGTATCTATACTTTATCTTATCTGTATGGGACTTATTTTGTTGTTAATTTTATTTAACTGAGAATGTTGGGAATTTTTCAAAATAAAAACACACTTCTTCCTTAAAACTCAAATCAGTGCTCTTTTTTAGGATTATTACCTAAAGGGCATTACAAAACGTATCATTCTGACATTACGGAATTAATAATGCCTTATGTATTCCTAACACATAAAATGAAAAGATAGAAGATAATTTTTCCTTTTATTGATGTTTCCATTCTCTTGCCTATCTAAATTATTTTCACTCTCGCGATGAATATACGACTTGACTAGTATCAGCATAACTAGGATCTAAAAAAGTTGAATTTCTCATTTATTTAGCCAAAAATGCATGGTACTTCCTAAACAATCCGATGAATATTTTTAAGAGAAAGTACAATTACAAATTACAATTCATAATTTTTAAAGCGAAATCGTTCGATACAATTAACACTTTATCATATAACTTAATTTAATAAAGAAAATAATCTTTTACATTTTCTGTTTAAAAAAATTAAATCAATCCCAATTTCGAATCCGTTAATAATAAAATAAACCAAAGATGTGATGCAAGTTACTTTATATAATTTTAAATGCGAAATTGGTTCATATGATTACAATCATATCATAAAAATCAGTCCGGTCGTTTTAGATTTCCTTTCTAAAACCGAATGTAAATCAACTTTTTTACATTCATACTAATTAAAACTGTAATTCTGATACAAATTATTGTACATACTTTTAAAACCGACATTGGTAGAGACATTTAATACCATATCATAAGGTTCAACTCAATAAAATCAATCTAAACGTTTCTTGCTTTCGTTCTGAAAATGAATTCAACCTTTTGTAAAGCAATGGGAAGTATGCGTCCAACCAAATTCATCAATCTTTGAATGAAGTTATGTAGAATGACATATATTCTCACAAATTTTTAATAAGAGAAAATACTAGAGGCTTCTGTTTCTTATCTCACACGAAATGATGTGTCTTAATTTGTTATTTCATTATTATTGGGTTGTTCGGAAAGTAATTTCGTTTTTTTTTTTTGTTTTTTTTTGTTTTTTTTTTGTGGAAATGAAAGACAGTTTTCGTATAATAAACAAATACTTTATTAAATTATATATTGGCCGTTCTGGTCCAACATCTTTTGCCATCTTTCTGGTAGTAGCATAATTCCACTCTCATTAAATTTTTGGTCTTTTCTGCCAAAAAACTGATTGAGGTGGTTTTTGACCTCCTCATTTGAGGTGAAGATTTTATCGTCTAAAAAATTTAGCGAACCAGTTCTGGCACTGGCGTACTGTCAACACACCTTCTCCATACACATCGGTCCATTTCTTTCTGGCTTGAACAGCATTTTTACCCTCTCTGTAGTAAAACAGTAAGATATGTCGAAAATGCTGCTTATCGCTCTCCATATTTAAAAGGGCACCAACCAAAACCTACTGCGTAGAATTAATTGGAATTTTTCACACACAAGCCTTGCTATATGAGCTCTCAAAGCATATAAAAATTATACGGCTTAAATGTGAAGTTGGGTGCAAAATAATACAATTAAATCCTCTGTTGGGAAACAACGAAATTACTTTCCGAACAGTCCAATAATTAATCAAATTAATTAATAAACTAAATTAAATAAACTTAATAATCTAAATGAATTATTTTTCTTAAGTCAATCTCATTCTCTTAAAATATTTAAATATACTATGAGTAGAAAAAAATGGCCTTTTAAAGGGTTAAATCATCCTGTTCATACTAATAAAAAAAGTAATGAATACTATGAAAATAAAGTAAAGAATTTCTATTACAAGAAACTAGTGTTAAGTAAGAAGTTTCTTCTTTTTAATCGTGCAAGACCGATTTGGTAAAGATAGATTTGTCCAACGTCCAGAAATTTCCAAATAGTACTAGGTCCCCATGACACCTAAGGTTTCGATAGGAGTTCAATTATTCTTCCTATTAGAGAATAGTAAAACCTAGCGAGTCCTGAGAGGGGAAAACCCTACAAACTCCAACTCATTTATGCTTTCTTCGTGTTAGGGGTCTTTTCACTTATCCGCATCGTCTATTAAAAGAAAATGAAAACCTCCGCTTCCATTGAGTGAAGTGGCAATCCCTGCATCTGAAACCAAATATCGACCTCAGCGCACAATTGCTGCGCAGAAAAACGACCATTGATACACAGGTTTCTTAAGGTTTCGCGGTATTATTCGAGACACACTTACTTTTTCGCCATCGAATCTTGGACCGTTTTTTATTATTATTTATTTATTGTTATCTTCCCGGCCGCCAGCTAAGTATTTTGGGAGCGTATTTTACCATCCTGATATTTCAAATGACTCCAGTTTTTTATGGCTAGTGATTTTTATATAGCCATCGGAAGCGAAACTTCAAGTGAGAAGCTGTTTTGGTGTGGAATACTGGATAGCGCCGGTTTCTATTCAGTGTAGTGAAATTTCTGTGTAGAAATAAAGCTTTTGTTTTGCATTCTAAATTTGCGCAGATTATGGAATGGATGGACGGTTTTTTTTTTTTTTTTTTTATTTTTTTTTTTCAAACTAAATGAGTAGAGGTACTGGTTTTATGACCAAAATCGGATTTGATTACAGTTTGCTTTCTACGTTTCCATCAGTTAAATGTTTTATACTAGAAAAAAAATTTTAATAAAATGTTTTTTTCATGAAATATAGCATTTTAAATCCATAACAATTTTAAATTAAAAGGATTAAATTAATTTTCTTGCGGGATACGTGACATTTCCAATTTATTTTTCAACATATTGAGATTTCTGTAAAGAAATAAATTTGTGCAGATGATGGAATAGATTGAGCTTTTTTACTTTTTATTTAACCGAGTTTCATGTCAAGTTATACGATAAAATCATATTTTATTTCAGTTTGCATTTCAGGTTTTCTTCAGATTTATGTCAGTACAGTTTTTTAATTAAATATAAAATTGCGTATAAAACACAGTACATGATTTTAAATAGTTATACATAATTTTTACAAAAAAATTGCTAGGCAATAGTAAATTTTTTGAATCTAGACAATTAAGTTTTTATAAATAGAGGAAAAAATCGTAAAATTAATATCAGATCTTTTTAAATTTTTTGTCAAATTCTGCACAACCACTGCAGGCTACTCTTTTTCAATCAATCAAATAAAATTTAAGGACATGCCAAAGGATAAGTGGATTAAAAAATTCCCAATGGCAACACTAC
This sequence comes from Argiope aurantia, assembly GCA_026543865.1. Lineage (NCBI taxonomy): Eukaryota > Metazoa > Arthropoda > Arachnida > Araneae > Araneidae > Argiope > Argiope aurantia. The sequence continues at coordinate 228,910 of JAPMOR010047230.1, read as the reverse complement.
ACAGTCGCTTGAATAGCAACATTATGAGTTGTTCCCAGCATGAAATTGCAATGACATTCAAAGGACCTATCCCAACATATCTTAGCATCCGAAGTATGAATGGCCGAGCTGGTTTGAAAATTATAATGGGCGCTATGACGAACGTATTATAGCCCTGTTATCATAGTGTTCATACCTGCATCTTCACGCAGAGATATCTCCTTCATTGGAGTGAAAGTAATGTGGCCCCTACATCATTATTGTATCTACTATGGGGAATGAGAATCAGCCAATATTCTAGAAACTTCTCTACCGATATCTGAGGTTCAATCTGACGCATTAGATACAATGGTAAGTAAATCGCAATATTATCCCCAAACTTTTGTTTGGTGTACTTGAATTAGGTACAACATGCCAGTGAAAATATCAGTAAAGTGATATAAGAAAGCAGAAATAACAAAAAATGTTATTTTCAATTTTATGCTGTCTTTAACAAAAACTCAAGCAAACGTATAGCCTTCACTCGATAAGAAATCTGAATATCAATTTTCCAACTTGTTTCGAACAGAATAATTTGTTCTTTTTTTTAAAAAATTCATTTTATAATTCTTAAAAAAAGATAGATATAAGCCACTTTAAAATTTTGAAATAAAAATTGTATTTAAAAATTGGATTCAAGGTTAGTTTATTGAAATTTTCGCCGAGTTTTCACTAAAAATACAATAGAAACATTTTCTTTTTCTAACATTTTACAATTTTGGTAAGGTAGTATTAGACTAAAACTTATTATTAACAAATAATGTATATGCATGGAAAAAAAAACATTAAAATGATAGTTTTTGAAAGAAGCAAACTTTACATAATTTTCAAAGAAATTATTCCATCCATTTCCCCGCAAAAAATATGGAATAATTTGATAAATTATTTCACTGAAAGAATACCTTTTGATTTCGAAAACTATTTTAACTTTTCTTTTTCCAGCTATAATAATGAATGCCTTTTTCTCACGAAGTTATCATTGTACAGCTACTAAAAGAAATTATCATTTGCTTTATTTAATTAATATGCCAATAACTCTCCGCTCCTGATGTTCTAATGTCTCCCATCTATCTTATTCATTATCCTAAATTTAACTCAGAACTTCTATTTGACGATGATAAACGATTAAACTCAATTTAGTGAAAGGTAAAAGTTAATTAATAATTTGGTATAGCGTAATAAAAAAAGTACAAGATTCAGGAAACAAAGAAAATATTATTTGAATTATCTTGCTTTCTTTTCATGGCTAAAAGATGTTTCTTTGAGAAGAGTATCTTGACAGGAATATTTTCTCTAATTTATCTTATGCGCTTGAGAAGTTTTATGATAAAAGGCAGGTGAAAAATAGCAGTTTTATTTTCAATTTTATACTGCACAATTAAATGAAAAGATGAAGATCCTTTTAAAGAGAACTGTAAACTTAATTATGTATTGTAAAATAAAGATTCTTAATACTAATGTTTTACTCATTTATAGAACAATGTGTGATTTTAAAAATCACACAAAATTAAAAGTTAGGGCATCAAATTTCTAGTAATTTAACTTTTTAAAATAATGAGTATCATATTTTCAGCACAATATAAATAAAATTGAGCTTAACAGTTTTTAATTTTAAACATTCTTTTATGATTTTGACATAACATTAAATGTTACCAATGAATTTTTCAACATCGTTGTAGAAAATATCATTTTTAAGATATAAATTCTATTTATTGAAAAAAAAATCATGAAAATTCATTCTAACTAGACTTAAACAAAAAATTTATTAAAAACAGTTTTTTAAAAGGCAATTTTTATCATTGCATTAAAAAAGGGATGTTTTTTTTCATTTTTTCCTGTACTTTAGTCTTTAATTTGTAATCCATGATAAATATCATGGCATTTTGAAAACACTTTTTAAATCACTGACAGATGACGCAACTGGTACAGAATTAAAACTTTACTAATATCATTGATTAATTGATAACTAAAAATATTAAATTAGTATACTGTCTTTGAAAACAAGCAAGTGCACAAAATTCGAAGATTCTTCTGCATCAGAAAGTGAGCGAAAAATGGATTATAAAATCCTATTTTTAGAAGCATAAAACAGGTAAATATAAAAAAAAGAGCATAAAACTACCTACAAACAGAATACATTTGGCACAATTTATGTTCTTTTAATCATATTTTAATGCATAACTATTTAAATGAAGGGAATGAAATCCAGGATGGAAAGGGCTATAATTTGTTACTTTTATTAATGCAGATGTTTAATGTCCTCCCACTATCGAAAAAAATAGGCATTTTGTATCATTTAAAATGAAAGAACAAAAAAACTAAAATGAATATGTTCTTCTTAATCATATATTGAATGTTATGTAACATCATAATACATCATATCATATATTCAACATAACCGTCACTAAATGCAAAAATTTTTATCGCTCTTTCTCAATTGCTACTACAGTGTGTTTATAAATCTTGTCTATTTTTGCTATGATGGAAAGCATAATGTATGTATATAGCATCCTCACAGACAAAACTTAATAAGAAATTTTAAATGAGAATTTTCAAATTTAATATTGAGTACATGTTTACCTTTAATTACCTTTTTAAAGTGTCAAGGATCGAGAACAGCACTGAACTCAAAGTAAATAAATAAAAATGTAATAATTCTAAAATGTAGCTAAAATTATTATATCTTACATTACATTTTTCATATAAATAATAATCACGTAATAAATAACATTACTCTTTCAGTTATATTTGATCTATTCAAAAATCCTTTAAATATCCAATGCTTGTATTTATTTTAAATTAAAATTGAATATTTGTCATTATATATCCAATTTATTTCCAAATCTTTCAACCAAACAATATTCAATTTAAAGAATGCAAAACAACTAAATTCGGCTATGTTCAACTTCAGTTTAACGATATTCTTTTTTATGCCAATAAAGTATGAAAACATTTCTCTAAATTCATATAATCCCTGCTTAATGAATGACAACCAAATATGAGTTCAGTTTTATCCTATTATCTCTTTTAAGCCTTTAATGAGCTTACATAAATTGAATTTCTTCTTTATATCTACCTAAATGACATTTAAAGGGCTTAATGGATATTTACAGTGCAATTTGTATTTGTTCTTTATTTCTGTTAAGCTGATAGCCATATATTCCAAAAAGAAATTATGCATTAAGTTTTCAAGTTATACGAATAATTTTATTTAAGAAGTTAATAAATAAATGTTACTTTAATGGCCCCTATAAAGATATTGCAATCAGATTTCTTTGTTGAAATATACTTTTTCAACACTAAAATCATAAAAGGTTGGAGATATTATTTTTTTATCATAAAATCACCCCGGATATATTATAGAGAAAAACTTCCTACTATTATTATTTTATTCGGAATCAGGAGAATAATCAAACACAGCTAGATGGATTGTAAGAAAATTGAATTTGTTGACATTTTCTTCAGCTAGTCTAGAAGTCTTGTGTACCGTTAGGAGCCTAACAGCAATCAGAAACCAACAACTGCTAGGAAGCAATTCGAAGAAAAGATGGAGAGCATTAAGGATTCCCAACAGATCCATTGGATAGATCGAGATTCTAGAACAATTTGTTTCATATCCGATCATTTTGGTGGTGGATTAGTTGGGCAAACAATTGTATCAAAGAACAATTGAGTAAAATACTGAGGCTGTTGTGGGAGTATTCTTCATCAGACAGAAAGAAATCTTAAAGCGTTATGTTATGGCAGAATTTATATTTCTTCTGCATGAAGGAACTTCAGAATGAAAAAGGACATAATAACTTCTTTAAAGGAAAATCTGTTCAGCATATAAGTAGCTTTTGAAGAAAATTTTAAAATGAGGATTCATAAATAACCAAAGTATTTCATTCATATAATTTCAGTTAAATGTTTTTAATTTACAAGATTTAAAAACCAAGCTCCTCAAAAATTTTAATTTCGATATTTGAAAACAATTCACTCGCTGATGACTTAATGTCTTAAGTGATGGCATGATATTACAAGGTTGAAGAGCATGAATCGGAAAAAGAAGATTATGAATTCTATTCTCTGGCCATGGCTATAACCAAAATTTTCAAATATTAATAACCATGTATACGCTTCCTATACAATTCAATTATTCATCGTATCTGGATTGGCAACTCAAACTTTTTCTATGCTATAAAACCAAGAGGTCGAACTAAATATTCTAGGGTTTGGAAATTGTATTCTAAATGAAACACAAATGAGGGTAAGTTTCTTCTGAAAGTCTTTCAAGAGGGTTACATTCCCCATATAATAGGGCTTGGTCATATTTCAACATCTGACGAATCCTATGTGTTCCAAAGTTGTTTTGACTATCAGAAGCCATTTTGCACCTTTATCCTAAATCCTTGATTCATTCCATACAATAGAAGAAATGAAATTAGATTTACCTCCGAAATAATCAAACCTTAGCTGATTTCAATACAATAAGCTTCTTGTTTTGAAAAGGAATTTTATGTTTCTTGCAGAAAGGTTTTTGATCTTATTACATAAATTTTATTCTTATTACATAAAAATCAAAACTACTGAAATATGAATTTTTCAATGAGAGACACACGAGTAGAAGATTTGAAGATAATTTTGGTGTAAACATCATATATTTAAATTCGTGTATCTAGTAGAAGGATATTTTAATTTATAGCTTCCATATACTCATGATTGGGGACACAGCGCAACGGAGATCAACTGGGTTTAAAGTTTGACTCACACCTACAATTCTAAATTAATTTAACAAATTTCACCCATCTGGTTTCTTAGAATTTGGAAATATCTTGTTCACTGACAAACATAACATTTCAAAAATGGTTTTATCAGGATTCTTTAAAATAGGGAGGTTCGGTCTCAGAGGCTTTAAAACATGGAGATTCATTAAAATTTTGAGCTTATTTTTTTTTTTTTTTTACGTTAGCAATACTTTCTCATCGTATACGAGAAATTAAAGTATATTCTTGAATTTAATCTGGTACTTTATATTTTGAAACCTCTAATCAATCCTCTTAAGCATTTTTTCAAAAATCTGAATTGCATCTGTGTTGTATGTTACTTTAAATGAATTGTTAATATTCTAAATTCAGTTGAAAGAAAAACAAGCTCTTTTTCGAATCCAAATATAGAGATATATGCAACTCTTCTCACTGGTCAGAACTGGCTAAGACCAGAGATCTTTGATTGGAGCAAGTAGTTGAGAAAATTGGCATCCAAGAAATAAATTTTCCCTATCGCCCTTGTTTGTTTAGTCCCGAGACAGTTAAGCAATGATGTATGCCTTCTGACACATAAAGCCCTATACCCTGATATTCGTGTCAAAAGCATGAAAGAAAGATTGAATAAAGACTATTGGAATATAGGGCAGAGTGCTGGCTAGAGTTGATGTTATAAGAGAGCATGGAACAAAAGAGATTTTTTATTGCATTGTAATTATTCATCACTTCTTATCAAATTATGCATTAGTAAAGCTTTTCTTCTCTGTGATTGAATTATGATTACGAAAGCAAAGAGAGTCAAGATATTATGACGTCCAAAAATGTTTTAATTTCTAAATAATATTTTTAAAAATTCTTTAACACATTTTTAAAAAAAATCATTAAAAATTTGATTTAGTGCTACTATTCTAAAATTTTAATATATCCTTAATGCGCACCAAAAAATTTCTTTAATTTGCTTGAAAACTTTTAAATTGTAAAGTATAAACATCCATCCAAATCTTAAATATTTTAAAAATTTTCATATCATTTAGATCATTGCTCAATATTTTTCCATAAACAGTTTAATCACACAATTACAACTAAATAACAAAATGCGTTTTAATCACAATTATAGAGTTACAATATTAAAGTAAAAATTTTTTTAAAAGCGTCTTTTCACTATCTGTTGGTTTAAAACAAAAGATAAAGGGAATTTGAGGATTTCATCAGGAATTTTTCTTCAGAATAAAAAAAGATTTCATTGCAATACTTTATATCCAAACTGCAAATTCATTCGCTGATTTTTCCCAACGAAGAAAGTGTGTTTTGAGTTATTTTTCTTTAAAATGTTGGAGATCCTAAATGGTTGTTCCTTTATGCGTGAGGCGAAATAAAGTCATATAAGAAGCTATTTATTTCTTTCAATGCCCTATTCCCTCCCTCCCCTTGAATTCTAAAATTGATTACACTGATTTGTGCGTGACTACCTTCAGATTCACGTACGATGCCTCTTATTCTTTCTGTCTTTCTTTCTTTTTGCCATCTCTTTCCTTCTTTCATTCCTTTAATAATGAATTGAATGGGATCACACTCTTTCTACCTACGGAATGAGCTATTAAGGACTCGAAATTCTTCCTTCTGTAATGTCCGCATGAAACTTATTTTAGCTGCTCTAAATTATCCTGATTTTATTTTGGGAAGTTTGCATCCATCATTTTTATTTTATGAATTTGTTTCGCGGGGGAAATGGAGTTTTGTGTGTACGGCTTAAAAGATGCCTTCAGTAAAAATGACGATGGGAATAATAAAGAATGTCTTTGTTACTTTGTTTTTTATGACTAATATGTAAAGAGTAATAACAAAGTTTCAGATTCGATAAAGCATAAAGCACTCGAGATTTCAGTAAATAACAGAAATTCTCATGTTATACTTTTGATTTTAGAAATATTATCTTTTTTTCATTTATATATATATATATATATATATATATATATATATA
>JAPMOR010047230.1:171220-222066 GCA_026543865.1 Argiope aurantia | reverse complement strand
TCTAATATTAAAAAAGCAACAACAAACGATAATATTTTTGGAAGAAATGGATGAAAGTATAAATCTATTATATATATATATATATATATATATATATATATATAATAGATTTATACTTTCATCCATTTCTTCCAAAAATATTATCGTTTGTTGTTGCTTTTTTAATATTAGATCTAAAATCATTAGATATTTATTCATTTTATCTTGAAAGAGGAGACATTTTGCTCCTCCAATAGCCACAATAAGAATTACGAATTGACTAAATCCTACGTGCAATGACGAGAATCATAAAGAATAAATTTTTTACTTAGTTTTATTTTTAGGGTTAATATGTGGAAGATAGCAATAAAGTTTTCAGATTCGATAAAACAAGATACGCTAGAGATTTTAGCAACGAGCAAAGATTCTCATGGTTTACTTTCGTTTTCAGAAACATTCGTATGCCTCTCTTCGTTTTTCGAGATCTTTTCATTCTTTATTCTCGTTTTTAAGCGTTCTTATTCGTCGTTTCCTTTTCGTATTGTGTCTAAAAGTACGAAATATCTGAAGAATGCTTTATCTTGAAACATCTAATACTTTGAAGAATTGTTGTTATCGATATAAAAATTTCTGCGGGATGCATTTATTTACTCACAAATGTTTATATTTTCTCAAACTTATTTGTTCTGTTCGCGATTTTTTATCAGACAAACATAGCTAAATAAATTTTGCAATCATTTTATAACTAAAATATTGAAGAGGGTATAAAATTCTTAAGCTTAGCTAACCACTTGATTTTTCCACAAAGAAATGTTTTTTTTTTCATTCTCTAAGACACCTTTAGTTTCCTATTAAAATTCATAATATCCTATAAGATGTTAACAATTGAACTAAAGTGCATTCGATTTTTTATCAAGAGAATTAAATAGGTTAATGTATAATTTTGCAGTTTGTTTTCAAAATTAAATTCTAAATAAATATATATCCATTTCTAAACTTAAAATTATTCATAATAATTATTCTTGCTTTCTTATCAATACATTTTAATAAACTCTTTTCTCCAGCTTTAAAATTTCTTTACGGTACAAGATTTTCCTTCATGGGGGAAGAAAATGTTTCATTTAGTTGTACAGTTTGTACAAAATCGATTATCCCATTCTGAAGATAGTTTCGAGAATGTTGATCTCATTTTTAATCGCAGCCATTTTTGTCATTTAAAAAGTTTCCGTTTACATATTAAATGAATAGGAAGAAGAAAGTTTTTTTGTGAGAAAGCAGGATTATCTTTAAATGAAATTACTTTTCATATCAGTAAGAAGCAATCAATGCAATAAAGAGAATGAATATTATCTCAGATGTGAAAAGTTGAAAAGAATGCAAAATTAAAGATGAAATTTTCATTTACCTAGCTAGAGAGAGAAAAAATCGTGTTTCTTTTTCCTTGTTTCAACATAGAAATAAAAGTGATGCCACGCATATAAAACAAGGAATTAACATTATTATTTAGTCTGCGAAATATTTTTTTCTCTTAAAAGACTTATGCGCTTAATTTAAAGAGATTCATTCTATATAAATTTTTTGCATTGGTGCCATTATATTTAATGCGATAAAGATCCATTTCATATCTAATCGGCAAAGACTTTCATATCCTTTGCATCTCATATTTTCTTTCACCCAGCTCTAACAAAGCAGAAATCTATGTCTCCGTATTCCTAATAAACAAGCTCGTAGCACTAATGAAAGAACAGGCTATATTTACAAGCAGATATTATTACTCAGTAAGACATCATTAAAGCTTTCATATCCCTAATATAACCAATGCGTAGATTCCCATACTGCTTCGCAGCTATATAATATTTATGTTCTTGACGCATCTTACTTAATTGAATCATACACTATCGCAATATTCAGTTTCATCTTTATCTTTAAGTAGCATATAGGTTTCAAGCCTTAAAGTCTTAGATGTCCCATTGTGTACCATCACAAACTTCAGGAATCGAAAACCAATATTATTAAATAAAATTTATTTTTCTTGCAGTAAACCACCCAATAATCTTGTCAAGATTTTTTAAAAAAAAAAAGGCTTTGGTCTTATTTTATAATAACAAAAAAAAATAAATTCCCCGCAGAAGATTTAAATTGGAAATAAAAAAATCCACAACAAAAGAAACTTCGATCAAAAACGTTCGGAAAATTTCTCCAATATTTTTCATTTCACAATTGTCATTCATGAAAACCGAATCCGGTCTTTCTCCAAAGCTGTTTTGACAGCCCCAATCTAATTATTTCCTCGAACGCACGAAGAATCCCTTCTCCTGAAATACCTTCCGCATGATCTGAGCCCTCTTTGACAGCTCTCTTGGAATTTCATTTGAATAAGGGCGAATATTAAGCAGCTCCATTAGCATAAGGCGAATTCTAGAGCGTGTTCCGTTGGAAGTGATAAATATTGGATTTCGACTAGGGAATCCTCTGATAAGCCGGGCTTATCTATATCAGGCCGAATGATTCCAGTACATCTGTACTTGGAGGAACCTGTTTGCTGAGCGTTCAGGTGACTCTTACCTCTTCCGTGAAAGATATTCGCTCTCAAGAGTTCCATTCTAGTAACAGGGCTCAACCTTATTTAAGTAGCTAGCAAACATTGTCTTTAGATCGGAATAACTTCAGTTGAATGCTGATTCATAACGAAATGTTCTATTGTTAAGAGCAACATTTTCATTATAGTCTTTGGATGAAGCCATTCATGCTTTGTTATTTTCAATTTATAAGAATAAATATTCTTAAGGAAGTAAATTAGGAGTGTTGTTAAACTAAGCGTGCATTTCTGAAATTTTTTTTAAAGATCTATTTACTGGTAAGAGCATTTTCTTCTTGAGGGTTACTGTTGCGTTGGAAATATAATTTTGAACTTAATAGATTAGTTTAGAAGCTTATTGAAATGATCGTCTCTCCAGAAGCAAAAATGCTATTTTCTTTTACATTTTCATGTCGATTTTCAGGAATAGAATGAATTAAAAGCTCGAATTGGTTTTAGAAAGTCCAATTTAAGTACAAAAATAAGATAACTGCGTGTTCAGTATTAGACATTTCCATCTTAAATAACCATCTGCATACGCAAAGTAAGGCTTGTGTTCGGAACCAAAGGATTCCAGTTTCGATACTCGATTTCACAGACATCTGCCGTGCACATAGGCCTGGTACAAATTAAATTATAAAAGTGATAAATGCCCTCCTACTAGTATAGAAGGGAATTTTGGTGATGAGAGTATCAGCTCAGGTGTTGTTCTCGGCTTCTGCACAAGATTCAAAATTTCGCAATCTTTCTCAAATAGGCCTTCGTACAGTTTTAAAATGGTAAATTAACTGAAACTATAGCATACCTAACCTATTATTTCCTATAACAGGACAAATATCCAATACTGGAAGTTTATATATTTTATTTTCATCAGGCGTAACAAATTGATCTAATTTATAGAAACCACAATAAAAGAGCTGCTATTTACTAATTAAAATTAGCTATTTTTAAATATATTATTTTCAAGCTAAATGAGCATTTCCTTCTTGTGAGTTATCAATGCATTGATCTCATAAATTTCAACCGACATTTTGTATAGAACGGTTGTGTATAACATGAGCTGTTGCTTTGAAAGATCAAGATGTGGAAACATTCCATTGAAATAATAATCGATTTGTGTAATTCAAATTTTACTATGCCTGAAATTCCTCATTCCGTCTGCAGGTCTTCTAAGAATTGTGAATTTTTAATCAGTCATCAAAGTTTCTCTCGTTAGCATTGATCCTCATTGAGGAAGAATGTTTAATTAAAGCATTCTTTAATGGTGGAAAAGGTTCTTTGCTATATTCACTTAGTGCGGAAACAGTATCGGTGAAGACTTTACAGTGAAATTTAATACATCTAATGTTTTATTCTACTAATTCACATTTTAGAAAAGATTTGATATATTACTCGATGTATAGTTGCATTTTCTATACCTATTAAGATATTTACTTTTATTTTTTAAAAGCCACTCGTGCAGATCATGAGTACAATACATACTTGTTTATGAACACATGATCATAACTTGTGGCTAATTTTTCCGCAATTCACTATTCTTAAGTTTGTTTAGGAAAAGTCTTTCAAAATTTTTTTTTTTACAAAAATAAGACTGGATAATATGTTGAATACATCATGGGAGAAGTTTAGTTTTGAAATTCATATGATTTATTAGAAAAGTTTGGAGACCTATATTGAATATTCATAATGAATATTTATTTAAGTGTTTTTGTTAAAATTTCATTCTATATCCATATTACTAAAATCTTGATTAGAAAGATGAAACAGACAAAGGGAGTTCATAAGATCCGTTATGTTGCCTCATACATTCGTGCAGCTCTGATCCGTAAATGACGGAACTTTATTTTAAAAATTATGACTTATAAAAGAGGAAAAATGAAGAATGCATTATATATGAATAGGAAGAAACGAATTAAAATATACAAACTAAGAAATTATTAATATAGAAACTGAGTTATGTATGTGGAACGCATGATCACAAATAAAAAACATTAGGAGCTAAGAGAAAAAAAAGTAAAAAACTGAGTTATAGGTGAAGAGCAAGGGAAAAAAATCAAAGTCAAACATTGTAGTATATATGAAGTAAAATAATGAAAAGGAGTCCATGCTATACTTTATGAATTACTAAAATAAAGATTTTAAAAATTTCTCAGCATATAAAATATAAAATGAATGAAAAGCATTCCACTATATATTTCCGATGATGGTGATTGTGCATTCATGAAACACATGAATAATATACAAAATTTGCGCATTAAATAAAGTACAAATACAAAAAAGAATGCGTAGATCCTTCCTTCAAACACAAAAACAATGTAATCAAACACTATATAAAAAATCTTATCTTTATCAAAGGAGATGAATAATCCATGTTATCTATAAAAAGGTGTTAAAACTATAAGATTAAATATCAGCTCTAATTAATTAACACGAACAAATAGTACACACACTAATTACGAAAGAGGATTTAAATTTTTTTCAACAATTGCTTCAAATACTGTTGAATAATAAATAAAAAATATTCTCCTTTTTATCACTCACATTTGATTCATCAACTGTCGAAGGAATTAAATTCTGCCCGACTGAAGACTTTAATGAGAATTTTTTCTTTACATAAAAACTGAGATTTAATTAAAAAAGAAATTTCAAAATGCTAAATAATTTTTGTTTAACATTTTTAATCTTTTTTTTTTTTTTTTTTGTCAGCTAAGATTTTATTGATGGATTTTTTGTAACATGATTCTTCAGCCCGTTTCTCGGCTAAAATAAAGATTTTTGATGAAAAAACAAATCATTTTATTCCATTTTCAAGCATAAACGTGTGTAATTATGAGTATATCCTTTCTGATTCCGAACGCCGTTAAAATAATTTTTGTTTTAGATTTTGCATGTAAAAAATTGTATGCAATGTTTTTTAATAAGAAATAAAATGATATTCATTTCTGAAATATGATCATGAAGTAAAATTTCGGACTTATGTTTGCTTTCGACTTTGCTTTCGAATAAACAAATTAATAATATTTGTAAATTTTTCTAAGATAAGATTTAAGATAAACATTTTAATTTGATAGCCTATAAAATAATTTATCGTTTCCTTACATGCCACATGATCTGTGAAATCACAACTTGACTAAAATAAAGACTTTTGATCAGAAAAAACAGAATATTTCTCTTTTCAGGTCTTCTCTAATTTTTGAGATATTCATAAATTTTTAAATGGAAAGGATACAAAGTCTCGTCTTAGTATGCTTTTTGAACTTGAGATTATTAATTTTATAAGAAAATCCTTATATAATCAAAATTTATGAAGAACAAGAAAACGATTTTTTAAATAAAAATGATTTAGTGTTTCAAAAATAATCAAATCTTCCTTTACAAATCACATTGTTTGTTTATTTTTAGCTGAATATACAAGATCATGTACTTACTCTAAAACTGCTTCATCTGAAGTATGGTCTAAATACTCTACTGAAGAACTTTGCATTCTTATCACTTTTTCTGCAAGAAATGTAGTAAAAAATAAACCATATTTTCTAATTTTTTACTTTACTTCCCATTTTAATTGTGCAAAGCGAATATGCGATGAATTTTTAACTTTATAAATCCAGAAAAAATCAAATATTCCATTTTTTACTGTAGTAGTTCAATCCAATAAGTGAACGAAGCATCATATGATGGATTTTATATGTTAATTTTAGTGAGCTGAATGAAATAAGCATTATTATAATTCGTTTCCTTGACAGTTTTAAAATGAAGCCTTGTGTATATTTTATTACTTGGTTATAATTGTTTCTAAATGCACTTTTGAAGTACCTTTATCCTACTTTTTAATCCTTCAGTAGTCAAAATCACATTTATTATTTTATTTTTAACAACTATGTAAAATATTGAATCATCTTCATCCATTATTTCAAAAGAAATATTTTATCTTATTTTATATTTTAATATAATTGCTTAAGCAGATTCAAAAGTGAAAACAAATAATTTTTAATTTAAATTCATGCTAAATTGTCGTTAGATTAATTAATCGTTATACTTTCTTTTAGAGAAGAATATGACAAATATGTCAGCTTCATTTTGATGCATATTAATAATACAAACAGCTCATGAATATAACATCAAATCTAAATTATTTAGTATGCTTACGACATCAAAATGATGCTTCAAAAGATAAATTTGGCAAATAACTATAAACAGTGTAACATTAAGAAGTAAATAATGAATAAAATATTACATTCTGTAATAATTAAGATCATTATGCTAATGTTAATAATGTTCACATCAACCTGTCATAATAATGATGAAAATCATTCTTCTATCAGCATTACTGAGTAGGACAGACTCATGAATAAGCTCCACCATCGACGGAACTTTTACCTGTAGGTTTATCATGTATTATATAAATTATGGTTGCTCTTCTTTCCTTTCTTGCATAAATAATGCACATAGAGAAAATTTTGTATCACCAAAGAGATTGACTTCCAAATTTTGATGATATCTCCAGAGTCTGCAAAAGCTCTTTTGAATTTTATCAGCATTTCCAATTATTAATGAATGAATCGCACCAAACCAGACCAGGATGATTCGCACGTGATATTACTCCAAAACTGTAGATTTCTATTCATGTGTAATTTAGATTCAGACTTTGGAATCCGGATTCAAGATATCTATGTTTGTTCCTTTGTTACCTCTGTTTGTATAATATAATTCAGAAATGCAGCAAGTTAAATAATTAAAATTTCGCACCTTTCATCGTCAGAATTGTAGGAAAGTATCAAATTTCCAACAAAATTATTGAATTTTTAGCTGTTAAATGCCATGTCCATTCTTGGTTGTGAGAAAGTGATAAGTATATATATATATATATATATATATATATATATATATATATATGATAAACATTAAATAAAAGAAATTTGACTCGATTTTTGAAGTCAAAATTTAATGAAATATTAATTAAATCTTGGAGCCAAACAAGATGTCCAAATTCTTACTCAATTATCTTTATATTATGAAGTTAAACACAAAATGCATCATAGTAAGGATGTATACGAAGAAAAAACCCAGCTTCTTAGGGTTGTTATGATTAACTGAACACAAACGGATCTTAGAAAAATTAAATTCTTAAATAATCACTGAAACTAGAAATAATATATGTTGTTTTGTTGGTTAAGACTTTACCGTTTGATAGTAAATTCTTTGGATAACTGAAGCAATCTCAAAGATATATTTGTGTTCGTTGCTATATTTCTCAAGGATAGTTTCATACCTCATTTCTATCCAAAAAAATCGATTCATCTTTTTCTCCTTCAACGTTCTCATTTTATTTACTAAATTTGGAAGGAAAGAGTGTACGGTTCGTTACATCTGTGTTCAGCAGAAATCTTTATCCAGCGTTGGCAATTGCCTTCTTTGCAACATCAACTAAAATGAATTGAATCTAAAGATCTGTGTTGAGCAATTTCCAGCCTGACTATACTCAAACTCTTTCAAAGAATGGTTTCTTGAGTTAAAAATACGAAATTTTACAAATATTCAAACTTTCTTTTTGAACAAGGAAAAGAGAAACATAACTTTAAAGAAATTCTTTGTATTTTGTTAACAGCTATCGCTCAAATACATATTAAAATGTAAACTCTGTTGTCTTTATGGAATATAAACTTTGTGATGTTCATGTTTCAAACTAAGTTGCATGTAAAATTCCTAGTTTACAAAAATATATTTGTTTTATAGGAGTTGTGAATTTTTTTCGAAAATAGGAATAAGAAAATCACAAACTTAAGTTGGTAACTGTTGCATTTCAGAATTTTCTGAACAAACATGTATTTTTACTACAATGTATTTTGGCAGCAGAAAATGGTAAATAAGGTAGGAAACTGCTGAAGCTAAAAAAAAATAAAACCTTTTGAAAACTTGCCAAACTATACCTTTCGACAAAATTAGATTCAAAACTATCAAATATATCATCAGTTCGAATGTAAACTAATAAAAACATAAAACTTATTTGGAAGGGTTTAATCATACAACTCAATAACAAACTATACTTTTTCGGTACATTTCAATTTCTATTTCTTTAGATTGAAAAGAAAATTTAGAATCAAGTCACTGTCATCATATGCATCATTTCTGGAGAAAATTTCTTCACCATTTCTACATCTAAAAGATAGAATCGAATAACACGATTTTTCATATTTGATGTTTGCATTTGAATCTATATTATGAAGCTCTATCAAATATTTCTGTAAATCATCAAATTAGTATACAGTATACATGTAAATTATGCATATGTATACATGTAAATTATAACTATATTAAACATTTAAAAAGAAAATAAATGGTTCTAAAAGGAAATAATCATACCTAAAAAATTACATAATACATGTTTTTTAATTTTTATCATAATTTTCATCGCTATCATATAAAAAAGATTTTCGAACAAATATTAATATTTTTTATTGTTTTGTTAAAGATTTAATATTTGAACAATTTTAAGCTTGCGTATTGCATCTTCATTAAAATTTTATGCTTTTCTGGACAAAAACAGATTTTAATTACTTAAATGAAATCTAAATTTAAATTGGATACTCACTTTATTTTAACACATAACTGAAATTCTTATTATGAATTATATCGTATCTCTTCAAAAATTGAACACGAGGATCATTTCAAAGACATTTAAACCGGAAACATTACCATTTTTGTTAAAAAACGTTTAAATACAAATATTCTTCTGAAGCATTAAACTGTTCCTTTTATTTGATTGCATAAAGTATAGAAATTTTGATAAATAATGTTGAAACGAAAATTTGCTTTTTAAGAAATATTTTCGAATGATTTTAATATATCCCATCCATTTAATAATTTTCATAGGAAATAGATATTATTTTAACATTATTTTTCTACTTTCATCGTTTTATTCTAAGCTTACTGCGATATAGCGTAAAGAACGATAAAAAACTGAAGGATTTTTGATAATTAGGAATTTGCAGTTAGAATATATCCTTGAGGATAAATCTCCTTTCTACAACTTTAGATACGATCACATAAACATGTCAATATCTTCATTGAGAAATTGTTGTTAGTGATCTCAATTCCAATAAAAAAAAAATTTTGTGAGCAGATCTTCAGCAAAATGCTGCTTAACGAAATTACAGTGCTATAAAACTTAACTAACTTGATGTTTATCGAATCATAATGAAACTTCGATTCCCCCAAAAATTCGGATAAAGAAAAACTGGATGTAGGGGAAAATATAGTAAAGAAAGAGAAAACGATATTTTTCATTTAAAAGGAGCTCCAATAATTCGTTTATTAAAATATTTAAAAGTTTTAAAACGTCATGTAATTAATAGTTAAATAGTAAATGACTTTTAGGAATAAAGATCTTTTATTCATAATTAAATAACTAATAACTGTAGAAATAATGATTTAAATGAACAATTTTGATAAATAAGTAGTACATAGCATAAAGAATACAACAAATGTACTACATCGCATCTTACGTGTTTAAAGCCCTCAGAAAATTTTTATTACTGTATTTAGATTGCATGTATTGTTCAATATTTCGAATAAATTTAAAGATCTGGAAAAACTTATTCAATTGCGAGCTCTAAAGTCACTGGACTGATATATTTAAGTAATGAGATTCATTTTTTACAAGGTTTAGTTTTGTCTCTGGTATATAAATGTCCGGTATAATTTGTCTCCGGTCTGGTGGATCAAGAAATGAATGAAGTACGCATTGAGAAATTTCATGTCAAGTTAAATAAGGCTCAAAAAAGATTTCTAATGCTCACTGACAAAATTAAATATATACTTATTTAAATAAGTAAATTAACAATAACTTCAAAATAATTTTTTCTTACCTTTAAATTGTGTCTCGCATTTATTTAAGATAACAGACTCTTTGGGATAAATTCTAACACATCAAGAAATAAGTGAAAAATCAAATATATGTTTCGTCTTTACAAACCTGAAACTAATCAAGCTAAATAAACAGTATATTTTTATAGAAAGCACTGATGAATAAAAGGAAAACCCTTTTGATCTTTGAATGAATTGGGAAGCTATATTCTATTTGAACATACGATCTCTTCTAATCAGAGTCGAAAAGATTATTTCTGTCACAAAAGCTGCTTCGCAAATTTTTTCAGTTTGATCCATACTAGTACCAAAAGAATGTGGGAACTAGCCCGATATTAATTAATCTTGTATAGGATTAAAGGTTCACCTCATCCATTTATTGCACAGAATCAGAGCCGCCTTAATTATAGCTGCAATGTTATTTGTTTACTCTTTGAAGCTGTGATGTCTAAACGGTAATCTTAGTTTTGACAAGAAATCCAGTAAAGTAATTCAACTAAAAGTTCTGTCTCATCCAAACTATTGCATCTTAAGCCAGCGTCGAATCGAAACAAACAAAATTATTTGTGCTTTATGTCATCCACTTCTTTCAGTTTTATCTATTTTGATTACTAATAAAATTATGGGGAGAGTTCCAGTTATATTTCGGGGAAGATTCATCTCCTCACAAACAAATAATTTTATAACTTTACGACTAAAAAAAATGCGTATTTAAATTTTTTTAGAGTTGATTGTGCTCTGAACATCATTTATTATAAGATTTCATGTAAGCCTGTTTATGTGGATTCACAAAATCTTTCTTGTATATTCTCTAATAAATATATATAATAACAATTTGCCATTGACGAGTGATAGTTACGAAAAAGTCTGTAGAGTCGATTTTTGGCCATTTTTTTTACCTTTTTATCCCTGGGATGTTGATGAATAGGCAAGTACCATAAAAGCGAATATGTGTTTTGGGCGGTTTTGTTCCCACCGATTATAGACAAAATTTAGCCCAAATCTACAATTCTAGTCATAAAAGTTCTTACCGAATTTCATAGATTTAGGTCATTGTATTTTTGAGCTGTCGCGTTTACAAATTTGTGAAAGTGAAGACCGAGAAAGGGTTGACACCATGAAGTATTTGATTCCAAATTTGTAACATATCTACACTTTAGATGTTAAATCTGTGAACCAAATTTTATCCACCTAACTCACTTCCTTTTATAGTTATAGTGTTAATTTTTATCTGACTATATTTCCTCCTAAAGGATTTCCTTTAAAATTTGATTGAAATCTTAAAATTTCGAAACCACTTTCCAAATTTTATCTGTCTAGCTCAACATTTCCTAGAATGATCATATTTACAGACAAAATTAGTTTCAAAAATCTGCTTTCAGGATTCAGGTTGATCTCAAACATGGAGATATGTCAAAATATCGAGTTCAAACTTTTGACGATTACAATAATCGTCTAATAATCTCTCACGTATGCGAGAAAGTAATAAAGTAGTTAATCATACTCATAAAATTAAAGCAGTAAATAGTTGTGACTGCGATAATTATATAGACATTCTTTCATTCAATTAAAAGATAGTTGAAGGGCGCGAATAAAAATCTTATTATTTAAACAAAATATGTATATATTAAATGAATAATTTATACTGAAAATAAAGCTGATAAATTATTTTAAGACTGCACTGTCTTCGTTCAGATATGTGCGAACAAGAAATGAACTTTCAAAATAAACTATATTCTCTGATATATTCCGTAATTTTTAACTAACATCCGTTGAAAGAAATGTTTGTATAATTTCGTTTTGAGATAGAATACATATTCGCACATTAGATATGCAAATTATGAGCGTTTTCTGATGCGTCTTCCTTTTAGAGAGTCCGTCTTTCTTTTTTGAAAACAGCATTGTGTTTATCGCTTTCTTATTAATGTTTTCCAAGACGGAAATTAAACACGAAACAACTTTAGTAAAGCATGCTTTTCACAAAGGAAATGATGTAAAAGCATGAACTGTCGGCGAAAGAAATTCAAACGCTTTTTCCACATTTTTCTTAAATTACGCCGGATATTTTTTTATTCATTTCCCTTCTCTCTTTTTGCCTTTATTAGAATGCTTAGGAATTTTCGCATATTGAAAGAGCTGTTGTTTTCTCAGTTTTTTAACTTTTTCGATCCATAACAAAGAAAACCCAGAGAATAAAATAAGATTAAGCGAAACAAATTTGTTGAAAAATATTTTTAAAACGCTTTCAGTTTTATTCAAGATGACTTAAAACACAGGGCATAGGATTTTCGGAAAGATACAAAGCACAAAAGCAAGCCAGAATCGTATAGAAATGTATGACTGAAAACTCTATCTATATGAGTTAGACCATACAAAAGATGTTAAAATAACAAACCTGTTCTGAATTAGAATTCTTTGTTTGATCATATGTTACATTTGAAAAGATTTACATCAATTAAAATATTTAAAAAACCATATTTCTTAAGGCACTAAAAAGGATCTGCTTTAAAAATTTCTTTCATTTAATTTATCGTGCGTAAACTATTATTTTATCATTCACACCATGTATCAATTTTTAATGCTTAGAATGTACTTGATCGTCAAAAGTTCTAGAACAAATTGTGAAATTGAGAAATTAAAAATAACATAGAAATATGTGAGACTGAATACAGGAAAAATAATTTCGAAAAAAAATTATCTCATAAAATGCATCAAACTGATTATTCGCTGGATCTCTACAAAACATTAAAATCGCTTGCTTATAAAACAAATAATTTTCTGCACAGAGATAAATATCAAGTAACCTTCGTACCCAACATTTTCTTTTAAACTATAACCTAACAAATTTTTAGGGAATCGAAATATTTTGATAAATTTTTCTGTAAAATATTAAATTTCCTGTAATTTTTTTTCTATTCAATAAATGTTTCCAAGCATTTCGACAACCTTATATCATACTAAAATATCGAGTCTTCTTTGAATTCCAAAGAGCAATATTATTCTTTTTGAAATCTACGTTAGCAGACGAATTGCGAACGATTTCCAACAAATGCTTGTATGTGTATACGCATTTTTATATCTGTAAGATAAAAATTTATCGGAAGTTTTAGAATTTCTGGTGATGTAGGAATCGAGTCTCTTATCCAAAAATATTGAGACTCTGGAATGTTTTCCTCTTTCTGCTTTCATGAGTTTTTGAGACATCTTGTTAAAAAGCAAATTCCATTTATAAAAGTAGATCGTAATAGACTGTTTCGAAATAACTTCTCTAAGAATAAAATCCTTAAGAATGCTGACTTCCAATAAGAACTAATAGTTTGATTTT
Organism: Argiope aurantia; assembly: GCA_026543865.1. NCBI lineage: Eukaryota > Metazoa > Arthropoda > Arachnida > Araneae > Araneidae > Argiope > Argiope aurantia. The sequence goes on along the minus strand of JAPMOR010047230.1, from coordinate 208,321 downwards.
AGCTGTTTCTTGAAAAAAAAACTCGATAATGCATTTTGATCAACGTAGACTATAAAAAGTTTAAATGTTTTTATCAAACGAAATGAAACGCATACTTTTTTGAGTAAAAATGAAATAAGTCTTATTGCTTAGATCATTGTTGATTTTTTTTTATATTTGTATTGTAGTTGCTAGTTTAGAATTTTTTTAGAATGAGGTCTTCATCAGATCAGTCAGATTCACACGTTCAGTAATATAATGTGATAGGATTCAAAGGATACATTTTGTGATGAATCTTTACAAGTGCGTGAATGAGAATGGTTGCCCAGTGTTGTGATTCCCTTTGAGTCTACGATATATTACGAAAGTCCTTATTCTCGCTATAGGTCGTACCACCAGATGATGATTCAAAGGATATATTGTGTGATGAATCTTTGCAAGTGCGTGAATGAGAAAGGTTGGCCAGTGCTTTGATTCCCTTTCAGTCTATGGTATATTACGAAAGACATTATTCTCGCTGTAGGTCATACCACCAGATGATGAGTAGATTTTGAAAGACTTCAGCAAATGATATTTATCATTTAGAATTTCCCTGCGTATTTAAAGAGATTTTTCTTTAACATTAGTATTAGTATATTCAATAGGGATTGCTTTCAAAACAAACATAAATTAAATAATGCTTCAAAATAAGTCATCACGAATGCAATTTTAAATTAAATGTAAAAAATTTGGAAAATAGTTATTTTTTAATTTTTTAATGAAGTATCAATAATCAGTTTTGTTCAAAGTATTCAGAAAAGCTTTAAATAACAGAAATAAACAATCAAATATTGATTTACAAAATGTGCTACCTACCTAACTTACAAATGATATTGCTTATCTGTTAAAGGGAAAAGTTATGCATTAGACTTTTGAAATGAATGGCACTTACAGCATGCTTTTATAAAAATATAAAACAAATTTAAGTCATTTTTTTATTTGTATATTTTCAGGAAAAGTTATTGATGCTAAATATATTGGTACTTTTTTCATCCTCTGTTGTCATGAATCACTATAGTAAAAAATGGAACTACCATGCAACAGTCTTTCAGTCAATGGTAGTCATATTTTAGATAAAGTGTCAATACTAATATTTAATTTAGGTTTTACTTGAGTTTATTAAGCCTATTGTGAATGTAAATCTTATCGCGTGTATCCTGTTTTCACTACCTATTTAATGTAATTAATTTTGTAATTGCATAATTAGATTATATTTCTTTTTCATTTTTAAATGAAGAATTGAAAAACTGCATTAATTTTAAATTATATTTTTATCTGCGATAACATATGATGTTAAATAACGTATCTTAATTCTTCAGAAGTTCAAAATAATCCTTTCTGAATATTCATTTTTAATCAGCAATTCAAGTCTGAAAAAAATCAGAGTCATAATCAAAATTTTATTTCTTTTGATTAGTTCTAACTGCACCGTCCCTATGTCTTAAATTTATGTTACTCCATGCAATTAAGAAAATAAAATACTCCCCCCAATTAAATTTACTCTTTAGTCATACTGAATAGCAGAACTCAAGCAAAAGTTGCCATCACAAGTGAGAAAGACATCACACGGGCTTAAAATTATTGATTATGCACCTGTTTTCTTTCAAAATTCTCACTTCCTTTGAAAAAAATTCCGATTTTCCTCAACATATTTGAATTATTTTGCAAAGTTTTAAATACCAACTCTAATTATTTCTTCCGCTTTTTACTCTCTTGGGAATATATTATAAGAATCCCGCAAGCAATTAATATTTTTTACCAAAAGAGATAATATTCAAAATAAGCACAGCTGAGCTCAGGGAATTTTTATTTCTGTCGCATTAAAACTAAGTTCCCCTTAATTAATTATTTCTCCCGGTCATCCTTATGAAAAATAGTAGCAACAACAGGTAAGCATAAATTATTTACGAACTGTTCGTAATTAACATTACCCATCCATCATTGAACCGGAATTCTGTAACACATTCCTTCCCGTAGGCAAATCACAGCAACACCACTCCAAACAAAGCTCCCTATTTACATTTTCGATCCACGGTCGCGGCTTAACATTTCGTCGGGAGAACTTAGATGTCAGAGAAATAGCCTCCAGCTACATACATGTGACAGTGACAAGGGGTATTAGATTCTGGAATTTCAATGTTTTTATTTCGAAGGCGAAAAATGGTTCAACGGTTTTTGGTTTGTTTCGTTTCATAGAAGTTTTAATAAAGGCAGGATTATTATTATTTTTTTTAATTTTGTGAAGCAGCTAAGATTAGAAGGTTTTTTTAACCCCCACGGTAATTTTCGATGTAGGTAAGAGAGGTAATCTTTTATTCGGATGACATTTCAAAAATAAGAAAACTGGCTACTTTTTTTTAAAATAACTTAAAATAGCCTAATTTTTTTCTAATTAAAATCCCTGTTTCTGTTACTTCGGGCTAAGAAGAGCAATTAATTTTAATCCTTAACGAATTTAAAATATTTTCTGAAATGAACGGAACTGTTTATAATTTATATATATCTGTCAGATTAACTTTGCTTTGAGGACAATTATATTCTAGCCTTGTAATTTTGAGTATTTGATTAATGATTAAGACTTTGAAAAGGCACTTAATTCTTCTGACTTCTACGCCAGACCAAGGAATATGACAATTTCAACGCGCACCTGACCAAATTATACATGTCACTGCTTTAAATAGTATTTGATACTGATTTTTAGAACCAATGGGGTTTCTTTTCGATAGGGTTCAATTCAATACTTTCGCCTGTATTATGAAAAAATTATTTTTAATTTTATAAGCAAACGGATTTATTAAATGGTCAGAAACTTTTTAATATGCCAAATAAGTTAAAGTTAAACAAATAGATTCTTTTTTCAAAATTTTCCAGCATTTTTCAAATCTTCGGAGTCAACAAATTTCATTAAAAATCTTTTTAATTTCAACTAAAAACTAAAAGCATTTGTAGCTTCTTCTAAGATAGAAACTTCTATTCCCTGTATTTTTTATAAACGAAATTAGTAAAATTCAAAATTGTTTTAATTTTTATAATATTTCTTCTAGTTTCTTGCAGTAAATGTCGTAAAGTTCTAAAATTCAAATCGATCGAACATGTGCCCTGTATCTGACTATTATGCAAAATGAGAGTCGAAATCCTTCCTATAGGAAGCAGTGAAATGGCATGCTGAGTTTTTTTTTTAAATAATGAGTTTGTGTAAGTTCAAAACACGAACGTTAATTTACCAAACTAAATTAAAGTTAGATCAGGATTTACTTTTAATTTGTTTGATAAAGATAAGTTTGAAAATAAAGGGAATGTATTTAAATGAAGTACTGCATTTCACGAAATATAACTTTTAAAAGATATCATTTCGGAAATTTTATCCTCGGAAAAAAATCACGGGCCGTGCTGCGGCGAGAATACAAAGGTAATAGATGCAATTTCCTCATGAAAAAGATTTAACTTAATTCATGAAAAACAAGCACTTAAAACTTGTTATCGAAACAAAAGCGCATTTCCATTGGAATACAGAAAAATCTCTCAAGATAACATTACACTTTTCTTCTAACAAAAAAAAATGGAGAAAAAGACAGAAGTTTCTTAAATAAATTTAGTTGAACCTGCATCATTTCAAGCGCACGTAGTATGATATCTTTAAACACTGCACCTGAAAATAATTTTTTATTCATAGGTACAATACCAGCAAATAATCATGTCTCTTAAAAATTATATCTACTGACTTTTAATTTTTTTTTTGTCATGTGAATATTCGTACTTGCCTTGCAAACCTCGTGATTAATATTAAATATCACGAAAATGAAGTTATTTTATTGCGAACAGTATCAGTGCCAAACGGTGATTACTAGAATCAATTTGCACAAAAATATGAACTTTTCCAATTATTTCTAGTTTTTTCACTTTGTATTCAATTTTAAAAATCAACAGTTGTATAACATATTATATGGATGAACTAAGCAGAGTATTACTTTTTAATTTAAAAATAACTCGGAAATAAGATTAAGAAAATCCCATCTACAGAAAAAATGTATATTTAGGCAATTCCTGAAGAACAATGCTTAAATATTTCATGCGATGGCATAAAATATAAGTTTGAATTGTTCTCTGTTTCTATGCCGTTTATTTCACAGAGAAATAATCCAGTAGAAGCTACTGCGGAACGTTTGAGGGCAAAAGCAGGAAGTTAATCTGAAAACACCGCCTTTTTTCCTTCTCTTTTAGAAGATTATTTGATCAAAGAATATTCTTACTCATGTTTTAGCGAGAAGATCATAAGATAAATCTAACTTACCTGAGATGACAATGGAAAATTCGGATAAAAATAAAACCAAGCAAGTTCCTACACTAGAGATAAGAAATCCCCCGAAATTGAGCTCTGGATTTATCCATTGAATAGGATCGGATTTCTAAAGAAAACCAATAAAGTGAAATAAAATAAACAACAATTGAGGTTTTGCTCTTCAAGAGGATCCTTAAAAACCGTTTTACTTGTAAACTTAAATATTTTAAGATTCCAAATATTTTCCAAGTTTTGAAACTCCCACAGTCTTGCTAAAAATTATAATAAATATATGAGAGTTCAGTGATTGTACCTTTTCTAAAAAACAAAAGTACAGCAAGTACTAATTTAATAAATATACTATAAATTACATAAAATTAATTTCTAAGAAAGTTTAAAGCTTTTTACACCCCTCTAAAAATATATAAAAGTAGTTATATCTCAATATAATAATGATTACTCGTTTTTTTTCAAAACTATGGTCAAAAATAAAATTTCGAAACATAAAAGCATCTAGAAAAATTCATGCAAAAATGTTTCTAATGCCCTTTTAATGAATTTATGAAAGTTTCTGGAATTCAAAAAATATACACCAAAATTTAATAAAAATTATAAATAAGAAAAGAAATGTTTTAATAAATTAGCAGCAGTCGTGTAATATAAAACAAGTTTAAAATACTTGCAAACGGCAATTTCAATTTCTATGCTAAAAAATTATCCATACTTTATACATGTATCATAATAAAGCAATAATATGAGTAAAACGCTAAAAAAATTAAAAGGGAACTAGTAATTTGCTCTTTTTTACTCTCAATAAAATAAAATAAAAATTTAAAAATATTTCTGTTTGGAATTTTTTTCTTATTTTCTTCAAATTATTTAAATAGATTCGTGTATCAATATACAAAGGCTCTGTTCAGATAAAAGGAAATTGGTGTCAAAATAAATTTTGAACTACTTAATTTGAAAGTTTCCCCAGATATTTTCTTGGACATAAGAAAATTTTTATTTTTCATAAAAAAATTATATTTGAAAGTAACACAAAAAAAAATATCTTCAAGTGTGCATTTCTAACGACAAATGTTGTAAGATTATGAAATTATTTGTTTCATTAAATGTAAACATTTAAGTTTAAAAAACAATGGACACAATTAAAGATTTATTGTAAAAAAAACATTCAAAATCATTAAATGAAACAAAATCAAAAGGAATTTCAAGCACCAGGTTTTCAAAACTTAAAAAGAGAAATAAAGTCTTAAAAAATGAAATCATGTTAATCTTTATTAGCAAAGGAAATATTTCTCGAAAATAAGATGGAAAAAAAAATGGAATTGAGTATTTTTTTTATTAAATTCTTAAATATCAGTAAATATGAATGCATATAGGCATTAATTTTCAAAAATATTTGCATTTGATGGCAAATTTTAAAGAAATATAAAAGAATAATTTTTAAAAGGAAAAGTATCGAAAAGAAATCGTATTTGTTAAAAAAAAAAAAAACTTGTTTGAATTAAAGTTTTAAAAAGAAATCGTGTTTCAAATGAAAATGTATTTTAAAATAGCCGATAAAAGTATTTTAATATTTTCACCTGAAGTAAACGGATGAACAGATATTTATTTTGAAAGTATAAAGTATAAGTACAAAAGTATAAAGTGAAGTGAAAGTGAAGTATAAGTGAAAGTATAAAGTGAAGTGAAGTATAAAGTGAAATATACGGAAGTGTTGAGTAGAAATGCCTTAGTTAGATTAATTCTTATAAACGAAATGGCTCTAAAATTAATTTAATTTTCTTATGCATTTTTATTAAAAAATATATTGTTATAATATGCATGTTAAATAATAAAGAAATTGATTCCTATTGATTAATTTCTATACTCTATTTATTCGATTGTCTTTATTCTGTTGCGAAAGTTCTCTATATCTAAGTCTCCTTTCTTTATAGGTGCTAGATAGCAAGGAATCTCTCATTACGATTTCGGAGGCCAAAGAAGCCATCTTCACAGAAGATTCCGGTGAGTGAATTTCATTTACTTTCTAGATTACATTAGAAAAAAATCATCGCAAAAGGAAAATATTTCAGATACTTAAAGAGAGATTTCTTTACAAAGAATTTTTGAAATTATCTGTTGTCAAATTACATTTTTTTTTTATTCTCTAGAAAAATGTAAGAAAATTTACATTTATTTTATAATTTAAAGAATTAGAATAGTAGGATCCAAACTGAATAGGACTGATTCTTGAACTTAAACGTTCAATAAAACAATACCGTTCAGCTACATGAAAAATGTACTTCACTGAAAATGATTTAAAGGTTTAATAGCTATTTATGAAAGTTAAAGAATATTGTAAAGCAAGGAATATTTGTTTTAAAATAAAGAAATATTATCTCAAACATATCTGTTTACTATCAAACCAGTTTATATAAATACTTTTGCTGTGAAAAAATAATATAATTCCATGGTAAACATTCTCCTTGCGACATATATATTGCAGAATTTTTGTCCGTAGATATATTGTTTTCGCGAGAAATAAAACCGGTTTATTTTTTTTTGTTAGTTTTGATAAAAAATGTCTGATAAATAATATTTAAAGTTTCAATATTTCAATAAGTAACTTGCATTATGTTTCAGAAAAAAAATTAGAACTCTATTCCATCTAGATTGTAGATCTTAGATTTTATTTTTTCCAAGTTGAATTTTGAAATTCATGGCTGATAACAACTAGAGATATACTCTTATGTATATATTTAAAGAAACGAAAAGAAATATATGGCAATTACTTAGATTTTTTAAAAATATTTCTTTAATCTTCATCGTGCTTCCTATTGAGTGTTTGGTATGGTCTTCTATTCAACACGCATCGGTTCGTTTAAATTTTCTTAATTAGTTATTTGACTAGATGATGCGGATCAGAATTACCTTTCTAGATTAAAAGGTCAAGTGGATTGACTAGTAACTCGATTTGTTTGCTTATTATCTATAATTACAGCAACAATGGAAGATCAGTTTATGAGAATGATTGAAAACTGCCTAAATTTCAATACTGCTACAAATAACGTAAAATTCATATTAAAATTAATTTTAAATATTATTTATATATTTCAAATGATAAAAATAAATGTTTCATGAAAGAATGAATATTTTTTGATGAAACATTTAAATGAAAATTTACAAAATTATTTAATTATCAAATCATTTACAATTCCTACTATTCAATTCTACTCAAGGGGCTTTAATTATTCCTCTGAACTAAATAGAAGAAAAATAGAAATAATATTGGGAATTTAAAAGAATGGAATAAGAATTCGAAATGACACTAATAAATATTATGACTCAGAGTCAAAAGCTGTATTTTGAATCTAAATCAAAACCTACATATTTTAGATGCTTGCTAAAATAAGCTTCTGTATGAAAATGAAAGCAATATGAAACATCTTTTATATAAAAAATTCAATCAAGTGAATGAAGTTGAAATGATTTTTTTCAGTATATTCCTACACGGTTTATATATTTGGTAAATGAGTATCTATAAAAAATGAAATTAGCAATAAACATCTTTTTTTACAATGGATTCAACGAAATGAATGAGCTTAAAAGTATTTTGCTACATATCTATCAAAAATTTAATGTATGCAGAATTTAATGGAAACAACAAAATAAATCTCACTGCAACAATGATATTAAAAATGTTTCCCCTCGTTATTTTAAAACAATTAAACATTTAACATGTTAAAAAGCAATTATAGAATAAATTCCAGTCCAATAAAAAAATTGTGGAAAGCGGAGGTAAATAAAAGAATGTATAAATTTAATTGCTTTCATTTAATTAAAGAAGAAGAATAAAACAAAGAGTTGCGAGCAACAAATGTAATTATAAAAAATTCTAATCCTTCGACAAACTTCGGCATACTTCAAAAATAATTTATTTAATTCGAGTGTATGCAAATTCGAATTGAATTAAGTTACTTTATTTCCTATTATTTAAATATATTAGATTATAATGTTTTTTAATAATTTAATGTTTCTAAGACATTTCGCTCTATATGCACTTTTTATGGGTTTCTTTAACTCATTAAATACTTCTCCTGTATTCGAGGAGCGCGAAGTGCGAGATAAAAAATATTTATGTGGATGACTTCTAAATAAACAAATCTTATTATATATTTTAATTAATATAAATTTACCTTAAATCAATTTTAGAGCAATTAAAAGCACAATAAATTTTAAGTTTAAAATAATAAAAAGAAAAGCACCTATTTTTGAGAAAGTATATACTATGTTAAATCTGAAGTAAAATTTAATTTCCCCAAATACACAAAAAACAACGTACTTAAAAAAAAATTTAATTGTATTGGATTTAATTTAAAATGGGATTTTAACTTTTATTATGTCTTTTGAAATATGTTAAACTATTCTTAATAACTAAAATGCTTTTTTATAGTTCCCAACAACTCACATATTTTAAAGCAATTATTTTTTAAATTCTTATTTGCATTTTCCTTCTAAAGAAATATGAAATGAATTGTAGGAGGAAATCGATTTTTACTTCTAAAAACTTTTAAATTTACCATTAATATACAGTGTAGTTAATCGCATTTCACAGATTTCATGACAATACACACACTTTGAGTATTATTTATTTTTTAATACTGCTTATCAGTATCATACATAAAATTATCAAATCTATGCATTATCAATTAGAATATTTCTACATACTTTCAATGATTTAAATATGAAAAATTTAATTTATAATAATGGAATTATTCCATGTCACCAGCAAAATTAACACTATTTATTTACACTATGTTTTTTTACTTATAAGATTCGTTTATATAAATTACATTTAATAAATTTAAAGTATTTTAAAACAGATTTTTCTATTCGATTTTGATTTTTGACTCTTGAAACTTACATATTGTTCATAACAAATTACTCACTAACATACTGAAATATCTACTTTTTAAAAACATTTTTGTTTTATAAAAATAATCTTTTAATCTATACTTTAAATCCAAGCACCTTACTGGTTTCAAAAAAAAAACCTGCAGAAAACTTTTTTTTATACTGGAAATGAGTGTGCCTTTTCATCAAGGTTTTTTCGTGATTAAATGCCGCAAATGTTTAATTTCTAATTTTCGAAGAAAGAAATGACATTTATATTTCTTATTATTCAATATTTAAAGCCATTTTTTATTTCATTTATTTGATTATTAATGAAATATCTTGTAATCTGTCGTGTAAAAAGATGTAAAAGATGTAAAAAAAAGATACTAATGTTATGCAAGATTTTAAAATTATATGAACTTCTAACCTAAAATCTGATTAAATTATAGTCTTTAAAAGACATCCTCTTTCTTCTAATTTTTTATCAAATGGTTTCATTTATAATGAATTCAATTAAACTAATACATTATCTTCAACTTCATTCTATACTATTTTATTCTAAAATAACATATACATTATTCACAATCTTATTTACTTATTTTTATTTCTTATACTCTCTTCTAGATTGGCAGTATAAATTGAAAATGTAGAAAAAAAATATAAGAAGAAATCAATCAAAAACCGTCTTAAATATCTTATTATGGGAACCCTTCATATTACACCAGATGTATGACTGAAAAAATAAATAGTTTTATTTAATAAATTATAAGAAATACAAGTATATAATTGAAATTTACAAAATAAATATGGATATCGGAATAAGATGATTTATAAGATTAAACATAAACAAGCTAAGAAACAAGATATTAAGAGAAGAAAGCTAAATTCTAGCTAAAATAAATTTGTCTAGGTTTTTTTTTCCTTTGAAATTCTATTGAATTTGTGTTGGTTTATAATCCTGTAGATAATTAATTCGTCGTTGATATTTCAGTGGAATTAATTTTTAATCAAAAAACAATTAGGGATCAAATAGTTTAACTTGTCTGGTCTGGAGCAAAATGATGTAACGTGCTGAAAAATGTTTCCCCCTTGGCTAAAGAAGTCAGAAATGCGATTTTATCTGTCAAATTCGAAGATAACCACAAAAATATAGGTTCGGAGAAAAAAACAAGAAATGTTTTCTTTGAGATATTCGAGAAATATTTTTGCTTTTGCCTGTCTGGATCTCGAAAAGGGGTAATTTTCTTTCCTTCTTTGCTCGAAGAATTTAACGTATTTTATTCTTTTTATACAAAAAACATTTAACATTATAAAACGTTCCGTTATTTTATAATTTCAAAAAATAAATAGCTACTGAATATCAGAGATGTTTTTAATTGTTTTAATGATGTCATTGTTCTTAAATAAATTACCAGAGATGTTTTTTTATGGTATCGTAATTCTTAAATGCGTTTTTTTTATTTAATATGCTTCGATATTAAAGTCTTTATGTTTTCACTAGGAGGTCAAATATATAATACCTAAAAATGAAACTTAATTATTTACCTTCATTAATTATTTGTCCTAAAAATAATTTATCGATCTTTTTCTCTTGAAATAAAAACTTTCAACGTTCGGAAAGATTCTGATAATTTACTCATTATTTTAAAAAATGTATATCTAAATACTGAAAGAATATTTTATCAGCTCTTATCAGAAGTTTCAATTTTAATTTTTTAAAAAGAAGAATATAATTAAAACCTAATACCTTCTTTTTAGTCATAATAAGTTTTGATTATTCCCAAACACGAATGAAAATAAATCTTTGTACTTTCATTCATGTCATTCTCCTCACCCCCTTACATAAATTGAAAGTTTCTATCATTTTTACCCCAAATTAACATAATTCCTTTCTGTACTGTAAAAGCATTTTACTGTTTTTTACGGCATAACTTAAAAATTATTCACTATACTTCAAAATTTATATCTTTTGTCTGTTCCTCGGAAAGATCTATAATTAACTTCAAAAAAGTATAAATAATCTTTATTCAATTATTTATATCTCATGGATTACCAAAGTGAATTGAAATTTGTTTTCTAATGAATAGATCCAAGATGGATGAATATCAGTAATATTTCGAGACATTTTCGATTAATCGATTTAATTTAATCGATTAAATGTAATGTAGAAATTTTTTGTAATATTTCAATGGCTCTTAATTCAGCCTTTTATGCAAAGTATTTCGAAGTGACATTTCTTCTGAATGATTCTAGTCTCGTTTAAAAGTTGATGGTATGTTTAATCCTTGAGACGATTCAAAGTGAACAGAACAGTGCTTTGCAGCAGAAACTGACATCAATCGATAACACTGGTCGATTTTTGCGGTCAATAACAGGATTTGTGTCCCAGGCATCTCGTCAGGGTGTCGATTGTTTGCATTAACTGGTATATTTTGGCCTGTTGCTTAGGAAAATACCAGAACAGCTTTCGGCGCCGTTGTAGCTGGTATGATAATTTGATATTTTAAATTCCAATTATATCAAATGTGTAAGACTAAAACGAATGAAAATTTTTTTCTGTATATGGTTAATACTGTTTTCTGATACAATTTTTTTATTTATGTGATGGATAAATCACTACATCTGAAAAAGTGGAAATGATTATTTCTGGCATATGAAAATGTTACAAAAGAACCGTGTTTGATTACTGACCGATCGCCAGAGTTAATATCAATTAATATCTTTTAAAAGTGACCTCTAAAATTATTAGTAGTAAGAATTATTCGCGAAATATATTTCATTTTATGAATAAAAGCTCAAAAGCAGAAGTCCTTCAACTTTGCTTTGTAAAAGTATAGTTTTGCTTATATATTTTAGAGGAAAAACTGTATGTAAATTACACAAATCTAAATACGAGCAAGAAACATAAAAATATTTTTTTTCAAGTATCATTGCAAGAGAATAACATTCAGCTGGGGAAAAAGCAGAAGTAAATTTCTGAAAATATCTACAGTATTGTAGAGAGTGGTGTTATTTTCTCGGAAAACAGTGTTATTATATTCTTTAAAAATCCTGTTTTTTGCAATTATTCTTACGTCTTATTCTAAAAAAATTGGCTGTATTCCTACGGTTAAAGAGATGCATCTTAGAAGTGAGCAATTCATATTTAGAGTACTTCTTTTTTTTAAACTAAATAGAAAATAATATAATATGAACAGTTATTTTCTGTAAAGTGTCGTGTGTAAAATACAAGTTGTGACGGAAAAAGAGCAGCATTCTGCTCGTTGTTTATTGTTTCGTCGGTGTGTAACGGACTATCGTTGTTGCCGCTGTTCCTAATTATAAATGCACAATACGTAGAGTATTCGTAAATTCTTCTTGGATGTCTTAATGTTTTTTAAGTGTACTATAGTGAAGATTTCAAAATGGGGATAAAAGAAAAAAAGTTCTAATGACTATGGAGGAGAAATTACGCGCTATACAACAACTAGACGTTGGTGTAACACTACGAAATACAACTTCGGAATTAAGAAATGGGAAAAGTGTATTGGGGGACAGGGGAAAAAAAGAAGTAGAAATTGAAAAGCGGTGTGTTGTACAAACTTATGTAAGTGGAGAAGTAAGAATATCTGTGTAATCATTTATCAATATCAAAAAATCAGTTTGAGTCAATTTTCTTAAGATTAAGGCCTACGATTTACGTTAATGATTTGATTATGTTTCCTGTATTTAAATTAGGTAATACAAAATCTATGTTAAAATGTGAGAAGTTTATATAAACATATATAAACTATCAGCACAGAGCCTTCAATTTTAACAGTTACCCGCAGTTGCTTCTATATGGGCCGCGGATGCGTTCACGGTTTACGGTGGTTTAGATAAATGATGACTAAGTTTTTAAGTTTTAAATACGTATTATAACAGTGTGTTTTGATATAAAAATTTTGTCTTCTGATATTGGTGCGCAAAGAAATTAGTTCATAGAACTCCCACTAATCCGGCTTTTTTGTTATCCAGCCAGCTCTTCCGCCATTCCGCCACATTAGGCCGGATACATAGGAGTGTACTGTAATTCCTTTTTACAATGAATAAAATATTTTCCAAACTTAGAATCAATTTTTAAGTGTCCGTGGCCTTTTCATAGAACTCTTTTTATCTAAGTAATTCTGATTGCTATTCATTCTCAAAGACACATTAATGTGCTTTTTCTCAAAGAAACATTTTACCTGCAAAGGTCAAATCTGAAGGACATAGGGTATTGACACTTCAATGATCATAGTTCAAATGCCTCTGATACTCTAGGGTACTAAAAGAGCAATGGCATTATAATGTATACTTCTAGAGAGAGTAAAACAGTTTGGAAGTCATTCGTTTTGTTCCTCAGATAAAAATGAGCGGTGAAACTGTTAGAAACGATTTATTTCGCGTGTCTCCTGTCATCATTGAAAAAAATACGCACAAAATTGATAAATTCTCTACAGTATAAGATGGATGAAAGAGAAAAAGAAGTAGCTTTGGCTCATCAGATAAAGGTGGCTCCTAAAATTTCAGGACTCCTGTGGTAGCATGAATGCTTCAAGGCAAGTAAGTTATGCTAGTGATCAATCTTGTAAAAAGAATAGTGGTATTCACCGATTGAAAATATCTTGCTGAAAAAGAAATAAAATCCTTATTCTATAGAAGGCTTTAAGTCTATTCAAGATCTTGTTTGTTATAGACTGATTTAAATCTTTTTTTTTTATCTAGATTTTATTTTCGTTATTTGTTGAGGTTTAACTTGTCTTGTTGGATTGGTAGGTGTAAAATGAAACATCGTGATTGATTGACATAAAAAATTAGATAACATATTTTAACTTTCTTTGGTGTTTATCTTTTAAAATGTGTTATTGTAAAATTATATATATATATGAGACTGTAGTAAGGATTAAAATTAAAAATAATGGTAAATTATGAAAAAGTTCATCTATGTTTATTAATCCATTTTTTTTACTAAAAAGAACCGACATCATCCATCGTTACTGATTTTTTAAAAATAAACTCACTTTAGTTTTTTGTGTCGTCAAATCTTTTTTTTTTTTTAGATTTTAAGAATTTATAATATCTATTTCCGGCTACTTGGCAAACTTATAGATAATATATTGGGTGGTAATACTCAGGTCAATGTTTTTTTAATGCTCAGACTGTCTTCTTGAATGCAAAATGAAATTTTTAACTTTTAAACATAAAGTTCTTTAAAGTTCTTCTTCAATTTTTCTAAAATTCAAATATTAATCACATCCGTTTTATTTTTTTGTATCCCTCCTCTTATTTTTGGTTTTTTGAGGGGGGGGGGAACTGAGCAAGGTCAATAATGGAAAAATTTAAAATCTCGGGGCCGAAATTTTGGGTGATTACTATATTTTCTATACTTTGTAGTTATAAAGTGAAAAGAACTCAACATATTCTCCTAATATTCGTTCCGAGTCTTTGGCTTTTCAAAAGCATTAAAATATATATGATCTTAATTTTACCTTTTTCTCATATCAATCAAATGTTTATTATTTCTTTTAATATCAATTATTTTTTGTCATTGTACTTAAAAACGTAAAAGAAGTTAAAACCTCATTCCTTAGTTGCTTTGCATTTCAGCGAAGTTTAACTAATGTTATTTTTAGAGCTTAATTAACGCACAAATGCTAAATTACAAATTTACTGCTTCAGAATCAACGTAAAAAGAAATTGATTTTTGAGATATAAATGTCACTCTAATCCCACACAACCAGATTTATGAGGCAATTAGAATCTGTTTTTATGTTTGCATTTAAAAAGTTTCGCGCTTGAAAAAACTTGTTTCGTATTAAGCTTTCCAGATGAAAAAAATTACATAATTAGGTAAATATTAGTTTTAAAGCAATAACGAATGAAAAAAAATTATTTTATCGTGATCAAGATTGGATATAAATGGAAATTTATTTCTAATTTAAAATGGTAAAATATTTTTTTAAATATAAATTAGAAAAATTTAATTTTTTTAATAAATCAAAGAAACATATTTTGAAACTTTTAATAAAATTTAGTACAATGTAATTTTTGATGAAATCAATAGCAACTTCATTATGCAAAAATTGATTATGTTTCCGAAAAGAAAGTGTTTACTTCTTTTTCTTTACGATATCTCTGATAAAGATTCTAGGTTATTTTCAGTCCTGTTCTTTTATTAAAAGCAATTTTAAATGAATTAAATAATTCTGTTCATGTAGTTATTTAAATGTTTTGGTAACAGTTATTTTAGTAGTTGATGCAAAGATCAGTTAACAATTTGTACAGGCATTTAAAAGCATTACATATGTAGAAAATTAAAATTTTATCGAAAAGCAAAAGCATTTAAATACAATACTTCCAAACGCATGTATCCCAACAAAAAATTTCGTTTGATGAAATTTAGAAAAAATAAAGATGTGGAATATTTTTCTCAATTTACAAAAATGTAATATTTTATTGACATAAACATATATCAAATGGATTTTTAAATCTGTTTCTAAAATGTATATTAAAAGAAAAGCGCATTTTTTTATTCACACATTTAGAGTTATAGTCAGAAGAATAACCAAATATTTTTAAAATTATTTATATAAGTTTTTCAAAACAAAATTAAATACAGTTCTTCATTTTCTACTCAAATAAATAGTATTAGACAGATACTATTAGACAGATACTAAGAATAAATAAATATTTTTAAAATTATTTATACAAGTTTTTCAAAACAAAATTAAATACTGTTCTTCATTTTCTACTCAAATAAATAGTATTAGACAGGAGTTGTTTGAATACATTCCTCGCCTTTTCAACAAAATTAAGCTTCACAGTAAAAGAAAAAGTATAATAATTTCTCAGATATTTTTTTCCACGAAGAAATCTTAAATAAACTTATCTTATTATGTTATTAAGACCTCTAACAGTTTTAGTTTAATTGACAGTTTTAGTTTGATTTCTAGAAATGGTTAAGTGCATAATCAAAAATTATTACTTAGGTTCTTAAATCTTAGAGCATTTATATACTCGTTAATTTTCTGTATTAATTGGAAAAGATTTTTATATAATAAAGAACCCCATATTAAGGAATTAAATGCGTTATTCGACATTTAAAACCAATCTTTCATTAAATTTATCATTAATGTATTAAGACACAATAAATTAACTTATCTATCAATATTTTCTGATTCAAAATTGAACTACGAAATTTCCACTTTGAATTATTGTTCATCTTTGCTCATTGGGTTTCATACGTTGCATGCGACCTTTCTACGATTGGAAAAATTACGAATTTCATACAAAGCATCGGTTTAAAAATTATGACATTTTTTTAAAGGCTATTTTCATTTCTTTTTAAATGTCAAGGGGGGAAACGCTTAAAAATAACATTTTTTTCATATTCAACTTTAAAATATCCCTAAATAATACAAATAATGTTAAAGAAAATGTGTCTAAGAAAGCATTAAAAAATTGAAGAATTAGTACGACATTTTTTTAAAATTCAACTCTGAAAATGGTTCATTTGCTGTATTGTGCTCAGTGAGTTTACTTTCAGAAATGTAGCATTCCAGTTGAGGAGGTTTTCATACTGAAATGAATACAAAGAGGTGTTTGCTTAAAATTTACGACTCCATTGAAAAGACCACTGAGCGGGAAAGGAACTTTAAAACTTCTAATTTCTGAGAAATTTCTGTTGTCGGTTGAATAAATTAGCAATTACAATCTATGGAAACTTCATCAACAGGAAAGTAGTAAAAAGAATAATTTAAATATTGTATTTCTCTATCCAATTGCTAGCCATTAGATTAAAAATATTGACTTTGCAATAACGCATCAGAAAATCGGAAAAATACCGAAGTCCGATGAATTATGTATGTTAAAAACAAATAAATGTGAATAAGTTAAAGAAGTAAATATTTAAAAATAATTAAAAAACTGTTAGAGATCTAGTAAACAAAGATAACAAATGAGAATATTAAAAGACGGCTATAAACTCATTTGATCATTCTCAAAATGATTTTTTGATCTGCTTGGCCATTTATGTATGTTATTAGAAAACGTCAAATTTGATTTATTTACTTAATGGGACACGATTTTGAAAACTTTAACTGAATATACAAAAAAGCATTATATTTGATGATAAATCATGTTTAATTATTTAGCTTTTTTTTTTTTTTTTTTTTTTTTGCTTGGTCAGTTTTTTTCTTGACTTTTTATCATTTTTGCGTCTGAATCAAGAACTTAAAGAAAGCAACTTACAAAATGCACAAAAGTAAATGTACCTTGCCCGATGTCTGTTTAGACGTTAAATAATTTAATTGTCGTGGTTCAAGTCAACAGGATACAAAAATGGAGTTCAAGTAAACACGGAAACAGATGAGGCCATTCAAACACATCTAAAAAATAATATTTTCACAATGATAAAATGGCACCTAATTGGCTATTTATAAATATTATTAGAAAAAGTAAAATTTGATTTACATCATTGATCGGGACATGAAGTTTCTAAATTTAGAATAGATAAAAAAAATACCATATTCGATGACAAATGTAGTGATGTATTTGAAGATGATTTAGCATTTTCGCCTGCTTAGTATTTTCTTCAACTTTCTGTTACTTGTGTGTCAGAATCAAGAACTTAAAGAAAGCAATTTACAATATATACAAAAGTGAAAAGATAACAAACACAAGCATACCTTTACCCGATGTCTATTTAAACTTGCTAAATTATTTAATTGCCATAGTTTAGTACAAGTCTTTGAAGGCACTAATTAAATCAACATTAAAAAATGTGAATTAAATGGAAAGAATTAAGGGGCATAAACAAATAATCGACACCTCCTGCTATTTTTTTCCTTTCTGGAACCAACACGCGAAAATGATTAAGAGTAAGAATGTGAAAAAATAATAATAATAAAGTTGTGAGTGGGGGAATCCCCCCCTTGACCTGTAGCTTTCTACGAAGACGAGGGACGTCAAGTCATTAAGCTAGCTAATAAATGAATAAATGGGTTAAAAATGAAAACTTTCACTGCTTGTTTTGTAAGCTGCTGCATTTCTCAAGAAGAGAAAAAAGAAAGGATTTTCCAAAGCATTTAATACGCTAAACATGTTGTAATGCTTTCACATCGTTATTCTTAACTTTTTAACGAGAGTCAATTCGCTGCTTTTTTTTAAGTTGACTTTTATGTAATTTGTTTCTTAATAGTGTCTAACTATTACATTTTACGTTAGACTTTTTCTAGAAAAATGTAATTAGATTTTTAACTATAAGTTCTTAGTTGGAATTTTGTTTTCTGGGATCTTTTTTTTTTTCAATAAAAGCTACATGTTTTTTTTTTTTCCCTGTCGACATAAGTTTTTTTTATAATCATTAAGCAATAATTTATGCTTAAAAGTGCCATCGAAATTTATTTTTGTATTCAAAACGATTTTTAATTGATCATGCTTTCTGTATTTATAAAAGTTTAAGTAAATGAAATGGAAAAAAGTTACAAATGAATAAAAAAACTATTATTGAATAAATAATATTTTTGCCGTATTTTTTCCATTATAACCGTACTTTGTGATCAATGTGCATATTTAAGCTAAAGTATTGATGCTGATCTACAGTTTTGTATGCTGCCATTTTACATACATTATCAAGAAAATACATTTTTTTTTCAACTGAAAAACATTGCTCGTGAATAAAACTTAATTTATTTGTAGAGTTAAATGCACGAGTAAAACTCCCTAAATGCAAATTTTTGCTTGCAAAACACAAGCTATGTCATCAAAATTTTATTGATATTGATGAATAGTAAATTTTTCGTCAGGTAAAATATGAAATTTGTTTTAATTTGATCATTAAATTTTTTAACTCAAATTTATCTGGTAATCAAATAAGTTCTGTTGTTTTTTGTTGAAAGAAAACAAGCACAAAAATGTATAGAAAATAACATAATTTATTCATCAAAATTACCAAATTTACATTAATAACCTTTTCCCAAAGGTAAACAAGCTTATAAATTCTATTTTTATTAACATCACAATTTTTAGAGTTGAAAAAGTTCTCTTTCTATAGCCTCTCTATTTCTGAAACGTTGATTTCGCAAATGCCTAGGCTTAAAAAAATGATAGACAAAAGAGTTAATGTCAGGGGAATAAGAAGGGTGCAAAAGAGGTTCCCATCCAAGGGTCTTAATTGTGTCAGAGGTCGCAAGCGCGACATGAGGCCTAACATTATCGTGTAGGAAAAGAACGCCTTTAAAGTTCACTAAAGATGGCTGTTTTATCAAAAGTTATTGGCGAACTCGATGGAGTTGGTTACTGTAGACGTTAGCAATAGCAGTCTGGCCAGATGGTAAAAGTTCATAGTGAATAATTTCATTTGCAGTTCACCATACTCACAAAAAAAACTTCTACTAATGCATATTGGGTTTGCTTGTCTGTGGCACAGCATCAGTGGATGGCAATCAATCATGAGATCTTTTTGGATGGCTGTAGAAGAGACATTTCTCAACACAGGTTAATAATCGGTCAAGAAATGGTTCCGTTTGATGGCGATGAAACAATCCCAAATAAAGGTTCAGGCGTTCTAGCTTGTTGGAAGGTGTCAAATAATGAAATATCATTTGCTGAGCTTTCAAACTTTCCCAAGACTCTGCAAATATGAACGAACAGTTTTCATCATTTACGGAGAACCTTTATGATAATTATCTTCAATTGCAGCCTGTAATTCAACATCATCAATGACATGTGGCCTTCCTTCTTGTGGCGCATCCTTAAGCGACTCATCACCGGAAGAAAATTTTTTAAACCACCTTTGGGTGGTGCGAGTGCCGGCAGAACCTTTTCCGAAAGTTTGGCATATTTTTTTAACCATTTTCATAGCATTTATTCCAAGTTTAAATTCATACAACATACAAGTAAACATTGCAGGGTTTGGAGTACTCATTTTCAGGTCAATTTTTATAATAATAAAAGTTAACCTTTCCGCTTCTCTTTATATCATATGTGTATGTATTAAATCTTCATTAACATATTTCTGGAATTTTAGAGCCATCTATTGTGTATTGCTTGTAACATTCTTTAAATTTTGTAGTTTCGCAAAAACGGCAGAATTTTTTGGGTCACCTGATCCTATACATTCCTCCAATTCATTCAAATCACAGTTAATCTCTATGAACTTCTCATTTCTTCTTCGTTTTCTAAATTTATTTATTTCTATTTTTTGTTTTTTAAACGACATAAAATCAAATTTTCATCTATTAATATACAAAATGAATTTTAATCAGATAGGATTCTGCATGAAAATTTGTTATGAAAGTTTGGGAAAAAGGACTGGAGATGTTCTATCTGACAGAAAATGGAAAAGTTAAAAAAAAATTAATTAAAAATGTTTTTAAAGACATAATTTTATTAATTAACTAAATAGAAAAATTTTGTTTGTTCTAATTATTTTCTAGTACTTAAATTTAAAATCTATTTGCTTCTAAAAGCCACTAATTTAATTAAATTGATTGTTTATAGTTTAAAACAAATTAATGATCAAGTTGAAAATGCTTATTTTTTAAGTAAGCACACTCTAAGCTAAATTATATTCTTCGAAAGTTTTCGGTCATTTTTGGCAACTCTCTTTCATGATATATAGAAAATATTAAAAATTAAAATTGAATAAAAGTTTTAATATCCTTAAAGATATCAAGATTTTCATAATAGATTGTTAAAAAACCAAAAGATAATAATTGAAAATTGCTAGCGTTCTTTTATTTATTTGCCTCATTTAAAATGTCAAATATTTCCTTAAGTCTTGATCCAACTATTAAATATTATATTATTATTTATCGAATATATATCAATCACAAAGTTCTACTTACTCACACACATGTAGTTTCGCCAACCATTTTAAACACTTCGGGAAAAAAATGTAATGCTTCAGTGAATAAAATTAATTTGAAGTAACAGTCTTTTAAATAAATTTTAGCTTTCAATTGATTTCCAGAAAGTTTTAGTTCAATGTTTGAACTACTGCGGGTGTATTTAATATGATAATATTTGCTTTCACAGAGATCAACACCAAGAACTAGAAAAAAATTGTGATTTAACTTCCAGGAAAATCAGGTGTTTGTAAAGTAAAAGAAATTTGTCATTTAACGCTTCTATACAGATTTTACGCACCAAGAAATTTATTCGCTGGTAAAAATTGAATTTAATCCTAGTTTTTTTTTCCGAAAGAGTGAGAATTCCATGAATTCCCTAAACTTTAAGCATACGCACAGCCGCATTTGAATGTATTAATTAACTCACAATCGAAAAATAACATGCAATATAGAATTAAATTTATAACTTAATTTTTTTTCTTTTATTTATTGCATTATTTTCGAATTAAGTTGCATACTGTAAAGAGAAGCTTTCAATTGCTTCTTTTTGATATATATCTTGCAGTACTTTATATTTGCAGAGGTAATTTTGCTAAAATATTGAAGATTATTAATTTATTAAACATAAACTGTTATGTAGAAGACGTTTACACTGCTGTGATAAATATTTTTTCATTAAATCGGTTTTTAAGGCTAAAATATCTTTCTTTTGTTATTTCTTTAATTTTAGTAAAACTTCCGTTTCATTCTAAATTACTCTTATTTGAATGATAATTTGAGGGATTTAAGACGACGTAAAAGTTGTTTCAATGCGTTCACGTTTTTTAAAATTAATTCCCAAAATCTGGAAAAACACTTGAAATTTCTGTTTAAGTTAATTAAAAAAGTATTTGACATTTAAAAGAAATCTTTTTGAAATTGACCTTGGTAATCAGTATTTGCTTTGCAGACCGTTTTAAATCAAATTTAATAGCTCTGAGTAGTCTATAGTAGAGAGTTTTTTTTATCAGATTATTGTCTCAGCTCTTGAAACTTAAACAAAATTTATGTCTTATATATTATAAAGATTTCAAATTTATGTTCTACATTAGGATTTAAAGAAATGTGACGCATATCCCACCCTACAATTTAAAAGCCTTCGCCTTGTCTTATTCCCCAATAACAAATGAAACTGAACATCTTTCATCTACGTATCTCTCTTATAGAAAATATTCCTTAACAAATTTCACTTCTTAGACATTTTACAGATATAATAGCCTTAAAATATTGATGAACATATAATTACTGTAATGCAAACTCTAATGTATTAAATTTTTACGCTCCAATACTAAATGCTTTCCATTAAGATCAGCTTCCTAACGTATGATCTTTTAATTTAACTTAACCTCCGTTTCGAATTAATCTTCACAGCTGTGAACGAACGGTTGTTCCTCCCGGTTAGCGAGAAGCACATTTTCGTTTCGACGTTCTTGAGTGAGTTCCGACATGATCATTTGGGATTAATGATCCTTTCTCATGTTCATGCTCGTAAGATATTCATTCCTTCCCTCTGGACAAACTGGCTGTCTCGAACATATGCGCCACATTGACTTTTACTTCGTCTATTTCCACCCGTGTATGGATCTTGCGTTTTGAAACTTCGCTTTTCATTCCGTTTGTTTATTAACTTTACAATAGTATTTGCAACTTAAATCTTATAGTTCTCTGGGAATTCTACTAATGCACTGTTTTTAAATTAACTTGCATTTAAATTCCCTGTAAAAAGTAAAATTCTTTTTATTTTTATTCTTTTTTACTCTTTAATTTTTAGCCTATATTTCATATTAGGAGTATTATAAAATCTTTAAATTATTTTCTTTCTAAAATTCACTAAGAGAGGACGTTATGCAAATACAATCAAAATTGAATTAATTTAGTCAATTAATTGGTATTTAAATTCTCCAATTATTAAGATAATGCCTGTTCAGTGAAAAAGAATAAGTATATTAAATTTCAAAATTTTACTTCTGTTACAAATCTCTTTTCTGTTTTAAAATCAGTTAGTGAATGAAAAATCGCTTAGAGAATTCCATCTTTGCCAATGGGAAAAAGTCGAAAGTTCATTGGAAGCGATTTCAAGAGACAGACATAAAAGAAGTATAACTGCACGTTGTCTCGCAAAAGACTGTAACGTCATGTCTAATCTTTTTTTTTTTCTTTTTGCTTTTACAAGTTACACAATGGATTTCGAAATAAAATAGGCGATTTCACGAGACAGATAAGAAAGAAGTATAACTGCACATTATCTCGCAAATGTCCGTAACATCATGTCTATTTTATTTTTACAAGTCACACAATGAATTCCAAAATAAGAGAGGTCCTATGTACTTGACGTTATATCATATGAGCCTGAAATATCTGCATTATTATAGTATTGAATGCAAAGGATTACTTATAATCTTTAATGACAAATAAAGTAAAACTGAAAATATTACATTAAAACTACACTTTCAAATAAGAAACTTAGTCACACAATGTGATTAGGAAAAGGTCTCTTGTTTTGAATTCAATCGAATTTATTTCTTTATTCTGTCAAAGGTAATATCAACTAAAGTCAAAATAGATTATTTTTGTATTTGTATATCGCATTTTTCGATCTCTCTTAGAAAATACATTTATTAAACATGATCTTGTTGATTTTGACACATTTTAATTTATTTAAACTTTTAATCTCGGTATTTAATACTGAAAAGATATTTCCAGATTTTCATTGAATAAAAACAAGATGACAAATAAAATCCACAGTCTTTCTGCTATTTTCCATAAAATTCGGGAAAATTAAGACAAAAACGAAATAGTTGCAATCTGCATATCGATTTCTTGAAAATTTCCAAATTTAAAGAAAGAAATCGGAATTTAATCCTTGTGCCCATTATTTGTCTTAATTTTACGAATAAAATTTCTAAGAATTTTTTAATCTTGTTTTAATTTTATCAATACACTTAATTGCTTGAATGAAATGGCAAAAATATTAATATTATAATCGACGTTAGGTGCCCTAAATGACAAATTCGAAAAAAAATTAAAAAATAAATCTCGAAAACAAATAAAACATGCTTCAAAAAATCTTCTTATGATTCACGGAAGAAATCTATAATTAATTTGGTTCTATTCTCAATGCCTATAATGTTTAGGTATTAAGAATAGTCTTTGTCATTCATATTGCTAGAAAAACGATATTAATAGGATTGTAAAGCTTATTATTTTTACACTAAATATTTCAATTTTAAAATACAATTTCTAAACAATTTTTAAGGTCATTCGGAGACATTCCGTTTATAATCAAAGACAGTAGGAAATGGTTACACCGCTGCATTACTTCGGTCCACTTTTCAGAGATCCCATATGAAGCATGAAAAGTTTTAAAATTTCTAAAAACTTTTATCCCGTTTTAATAAAAATAAAAATAATCTTTATTCATTCCTCAAAGGTTCCTCTTTGGTTTCCATAGTAACTCTTCAAAGCTTCAACTGCGACCTTGACACAGCTACGGGGACGGACCCTGAGGCTAAAAATAGTTCCCCATCAAAGCAACGCGAATGATTCGGCTCTTTCAAGAATAATCATAGTCCGACAATCCTCGGCCAGGAGGTCTGATTAGCGACACAAATCTCCAATTAAAGATTGGTGGAAATTAACTTTGAAAACTTTGTCTTCCTATTTCTAACGCTGACAATCAATAAAACCACTTCAAGGGAATTCATTGGAGAAAGGGGTCGAAATACTGAGAAATTTGGGAAAAGCACGTATTCTCTTTCGACAAGAAATTGAACTTTGAAATAAATATGTGCCCATATTCAAGCTGAAGAGCCCAATATGATGATGATTGCAGCAAAAAAAATGTATGAATTAAACAATATTCATACGATATTATTTTTCCAAAAATCTATTTGAGTTCAATGTTTGAGTTTAAAAAAATGTTCAGCACTTGCTTTATATTCACACATAGTTTGATCCTCTAATATTTATATTTTTAAAGAACAATATTGGAAGACACATTTAATTTTATAAATATAATCTTGGTTCTATTCACATACAAATATATTAAACGCTGGAGAAGACGTTTCATAGTTTTCTAAGTCATTTCTTTAACGAAAAATGGAGAAGATTCCTCCTGGATTCCGACAAAATATTTCAAATTAGGAGATAGTGCAGCAAATAAAACTTTGTGTTTATTTTCACGGTAGTTGTCCAAAATTAAAGTTGTAGTTAAAGCAAATAAAACTACCATGAATTCTTCAATTTTCTGAACCTCGCCAACTGATTGGATGGGATCGTGTTTCAAATAACGGTTCCAGTTTTGTAATTATACTAAAAATTCAAAGCTTCAGTCAATTCTAAATATTATGAAAAATAAAATTCAAAACAGTTTCTAAATAATTATTTTCATGAGAAGTAAACAAACTGTGTTTTCTTCCCCATTTTACTCGATCGAAGAAGATTCTAAGATAAATTCTTCAAGAATCAGCATAGCATATTATAAGTTTCCAATATCTCTTAACTCTTTCGACCCAACTTTTGCAGATTAAAATTTTAAACCCCATATAAAAATTGTTCTTTCGATGACAACCCATGTAAAGGTATTATTTATTTACCCAATAGGGAATGAATTCTGATCCCTAGGATATATATATATATATACCCATTATGGTCAAAAAGGGTTAAAACTGATGCTTTCCCTTGGGAGCATTCACAGTAGCATAAACAACGAATAAACTTAACCCTTTGAACACTAACATGTATATACATCCCATACTTTTAAAACAAGTTTAAATTTTTCAGGGTAAAAATAGTTTTTTTGAGAGTTATTAGATCATCTTGTCCTAGCTTCTGTCACAAAAACTATTCTGGAAAAAAAATTTCGAAAGAATTTCTTTTATCCTAAAACTATTCTCTTCACTTGAGTAGAAAATGAAAAAAATTCTAAGTCAACGATTAAGCTTTTTGTTTTGAAACTTAATGTGGAATCTGGAAATGGATATCTGATTTGCAACAGTCCACCAAGAAAGCAATTTCAATACTAAGAACAATTTAATAGCGTAAATTACTTTACCTTAATTTAATTAATTAATTAATACTATATAATTTATTTTTGTCATTGATACTTTGTTTCAAATTAGTTATCTTAAAATCAGATTTTCAAATTAGTTACCAGATGAAACCATTCATATGAAATTCAGATTTTAAAATTGAACAGTTAACTTCTAATTGAATTATGAAAAATATAAGAACATTACACTATAGTCGGGAAAACACCATGGTTAAAAATTCCAGTTGTAGTCCATCAGGAAGCAAATGAAAAATCTATTGCAAATATCTACCTTTCCAAACCTAAAACAAGTCAAATCAATTAAAATATATAAAGAGAATCATTATTACTGCTACATTTTCTTAACAATTAGTTATTTCTTCAATCTGTGACTTGACCGTCTCGATTGCCTCTTCCTTGAGAATAAATTTTTGTAAAACTTTTTATTTATTTCTGCTTAAAAAGGATCCAAAACACTGAATCTATTTTCAGTAAATTCATTTGATATTATTTCCTTTTCCATCCTTATTTCAATTTAATGATATCGAAAAATTTGAAACAACAAAAGCATATTCAAAAAGGAAAAAAAAAATCGAAACATGCATACCAATCTTTATTTAATCAAAAACATTTTCCAAATCTAGTTCGAAGCTTCCGTTTATTTAAACAAATATATGATTAAATGTCAAAAAAGAAATATGTAAAAAGCAGCGAACATTCTATTACTGATCAAATAAAATTTACCACTTGAATCCATATCCCACTGATTAAATGACACGATGAAAAATGTGAATAAATATATAACACTCATCTTAAAGTGCCTGCGATCTGAAAGAAGAAGAAAAATGGCAGAAAACTACTTTCGATATTCATCAGATTTATTTTCCATCGAAAGGAAATTTGATCTCAGTAATCTTAAGAATTTCTGCAACAAAAAAAAGAGAGCTTAGTAAACGAAAAAAATAATAATAAAAAGAGAGTTTGCTTTTTACTAAAATAAAATAAGCACTTAGCTTAATAGGGGATAAATTTAGAAAAAAAAAGTGATGTTATCAAAAAGTATTTTAATTTACAGCCAAGTGTTAGCAACTAGCCTTTTTTTGTTGCTGTTTGTCCTTTCAAGTCATCTCTCTTTTTTTAATCCCTTTTCTCAAAATAACGTGAAGAAGTTATACAAATTTATCTGCTTACTCCTCTTACATAATATAATATTGTACTGAAAGGTTATCTAAGCAATTGTAACTATAAAAGATTTAATATTTTTAAAAAATAATTTTCTTTTTCCATCATGTATTTAACGATCTTTCGCCTGTTGCTGATTTTTAATGGCTTAGCTTTTGTGTAGTGGGATTAAGTTCTCCAATTCATTTGGCCTGATGTGAAGAATTATATAAATGTACTTGCTCATTCATTTTATGTAACACATAATTATATTGAAAAGGTTTTTTTTCTGAGTGTAAGAGATTTAATCTTCTTTAAGTAAATACTGTTTTTTGTCTCTTGTTGCTGATTTTTTAATGACTTAGCCTTTGTGAAATTTGATTAAGTTCACCATTTGAAATAATCTTGATAAAAATATTATATGTTTAATTTTAGTGCATGATGTGTTTAATCTTAACTGGCTGGTAAATCTATGCCAAGTGATAAAAAAAAGGGAAGTGTGGCATTTTGTACAAATGAAAACGATCAACACCGTGATACCGCATTAGATAGAAGTCTAACTTTGTTCCTTTATATAGAGAGAGGCAGATAGGGTGCTTTCCAGGAGAACCATCAGAAGAAACTGGTCCACATAAATATTTCGTTTGGAGGAAAACCATGAAAATTTCCTGAAACCAGCCAGACAGCCGATAGAAGTTCATTGTTAAATCATATATCGTTCTACTAACTTCTATATAACGCTGGTTAGGATCATAGCCAAGACAGTTTAGGTACTTTACCTTCGAAGGGAGGAATTTAAGATATAAATGGATATAAGTGAGACTCCAGACTTAGAGAACATTTTAAGAGAAATTGGATCCCTTTTCTTTACTTTAAAAATTAAGAAAATTTCTATCTGGATGAGTGTATGTACTCTGTTTATACAGCCTAATAAAATACTAGTTTATTTTTGAAACATTATTTAGTGAGATGTGGATGCAGAACAGGATTTCTAAGTTAGTAATTCCAAAAATAGGGTATTTTTATTGTATTTAGATAGTAATGTACGTATATAAATGTTAGCCAAATATTAATATAAATGTTTGAAATGCTTTTAAAATTATAATTAATACTCGTTGACATTGAGTTGAAATAAAATATTTATATTGATTAATAAAGAGCAATGCAACGTAGATATTTTGAAGGAATAATCTCATTTAAACCTCTTTTATCAACTCAGAGATAGAAAAAAAATTAACTCTGATAAAGCAATAAAAATGACTCAAAAAATTATTGCATTACATAATGATTAATAAAGTTAATTAATAAGCTATTTACAATGAAATAGAGGATGATTATATTATATTTTTACTCTTATCGTTCTCATGCATAAAAAATGAATAACAAAATCAAATAAACTTCGATGCCTCCATCACAAATTCATGTAATATTTATCTAGGATTTTTTTTTTTTAATTTCAGTCATGTTTTCCCTGAAATAGGGCTATTTGGATTCTTAATGTCGCCTAGTTTAAGACTTCAGAAGCTTCAAGAAAAATAATCTGAACAATGTTTAGGAATAAATGCTTCATAAGCATTTATGAAAGCTTTTATAAAAAGGAAACAAAGCAGCTGAATGAAAGAAAAATGATACAGTCATAAAGGTTTATGATGAAGTTATGGTTATTTTTATGGCCTAAAAACTGTTAACAAAACAGTTCGCTATTTTAAGGGGTCATCGACTCGGAAAGGATTACTTTTATGACGAACACCTATTCTTTAGTTATAACCATGTTAACTCCTAAATTAGTTGAAGCATATATAATAAGTTTTCTGTCGAATTTCATTAAATATATTCGATAAGATTTCTGAAATCAGAAAAAATTAAACATTTTCAAACAAAGGTATTCTACAATAAATGCAAGAAAAACTCATTTAATAGGGTTTTTTTTATTTTATTATTTTGTCATGCTTTTATGTTCGTGAAGCTTCTCTAAATAAATGTTAAAGTGGTTATTGATCTAAATTCCTTATCAGATCATCTAACACTAGCAATTCATTTCAGACAATTTTTGTTGTTCTTTATGCTTAATTTTAATACTGATTAAATTTTTAATAAATTGGTTGTTGAAGGCGAATGAGTTCTTCGCCAAATACGAAAAAATCCTTTAAAAAGTTTTTTGAGGGATTTTAAATCAATGAAACTTCTTTAAATAAAAGTTAACATCGTACTCAATTATCAAATCTTTATCAGTTAATCAAGATTTTATTTTTTTCAAATATATGATCATCATATATTAACAATTGATTATCCCTTTTCTGTTTTTGCTAAATATTAATTCAACTAAATTTCTATATTATTCATTTGACAGCAAAAATCTTTTGAAAGATAAAGAAGTCATGAAATAAACTTATCATTAACAATTATTTATTATATGAAATATGATTTCATAATTGGTGAATATTCATCATAATTCAAAAATATGTCAACCGCTTTATTTTTTTAATTCTATTAACTGCTCGTGCTTTTAAAGTTTTGTAACCGTCTGCTGATTTATATCAAAAAAATTTTTTTTTCCAAATTACATCACGAATTGTGAATAGATTCATCTTGAAACTTTAAATTCTAAACCAATGCTGAATTCTTGTGTTCATAAGCTGACAGATATAATTCCAAAAATGATTGTTTCGGTTTCATGGAAGACTGAAACGAAGATATTTATCGAATTCTGGATGTCGGAATTTTAATGATTGCTATATTTTTTTTTATCTTTCGCAAACCAAAAAGTAAAAAAAAAAAAAATTGAAGGGGAAAATTCCATATTTTTATCAGTACGGAATATTTTTTATACAAGGTATTTTGAAAAGTTCAAACAAATATTAGTCGGATGGTGATAAATCTGACAAAAATGATTATGGATATGGTAACACGTCAAAAATTGTCCAGTCTGAAATGATAAGTGGCTTAATTTATACTCGGTTTGGCTTTATCACGGTGATCATAAAACCTTTTCAGTTTATCGTTTTTGGATATCCCAATTTGATGGCATAATTTGTTTCTTTAAGACAGGTATAGCATGCATCCCAATTAACAATTTCTTTCTTTGAAAAAATCTTGTTAAGTATCATAAAAAATTCATTATATTCTCTTCATTAACTTTATTGTGAGAAATCCTAATGGCCAATCGAGTATTAATCGTATGTTATAAAGTGCTTTCAACAATATTTGCTTTCTTTTCATCTTAAAATCAGCGATATTGGTCTCCCTGAAACTTTCTCGTATACTCTCCAATCAATTTTTTATTCCGCCTTAGTCCACGTCAAATTGTGGACTTCGGGTAAGGCCGCAAATACTTTGCATAGTATTGGTGAAAGATAGTTAAGAAAAATAGGTATTTGGCGTGAATCTAACATTTTTACTGAATCTATCGTCAGAATATATTTTAGACACCGTTTTGGGAATTATTGGAATCAAAATTTAACTCTGAACTACAGCTGTAGTTTCAGAATTACATACCGAATTTCATTAATTTAAGTCACTGCATTTATTGAGCTTATATGCATGCGAAACTACAGGTTTCTTCTAATTGTATTTCATTGAAACTTAAATAAATTTCAACGCATTTGATCTGAAATCCATATACCAAATTTCATACGCTAGCTCAAAACGTTTTTGAGTTATCGTATCACAGACAGGCATATTGCTAAACATAGTTTTTTGAACTAAATAAGGTTTGAAAGGTGGAGATTTGTCAAAATATCGAGTTTGAATTTTTTTGCTTATTACAATACTTCCTTTATACTTCGTATACGAGAAAGCAAATAAATGAATAAATGAATAATAGACTGAAACAATTATTGAAATAAATGCATCTGGCTTTATGTGTTATCCGAGTAATGAACTGATAAAAGTACCTAAGTTGTTTTCAACATTTTCAATGTTTGCTTTCGATAAATCAAGACTCTTAGCTCGAATCTTTAACTCAATATTTAATCAAAATCAAATTTCGGAGCTTTATTTTTCTTTAAATAGATTGATTTTCGATAATCCAATTTGCAAGCATAAATAGTAAAGAAAATACTGGAACATAAATGTCCAATACAAATAAAAATTAACTCATTTTAAATCTATCTTCAAATAGTTTTGAAGAATCAATTTCTTAATGCCAAGTGCTTCGTGCTTTTTTTTTCTGTAATGAGCTTATCAGTTCTTAAAACTTTTTTTGAGGATAAAATCTATAACTTGAAGAGATCCTCCAAGTTTTGAGACATTGTTCAGAAAAATTAAGAACGGCTCTTTCGTTGCTGAAGAAATTCTCAATTACACGAGGGGAAAAAACTGCTTTATTCAGTCGTTTCATTGTGAACTCACTCTTCATGGCTTAAAAGCAGAGATTATGCACTTCAAATCCATCCCTACAATCGATAATAGAATTTTATGAGTTATTTATTATCTTCAGGAAGAAAAATCTTTTTATTCCTATATCTTCAGTAATGTTTAAAAAATCGTCATGATTTTTATGCATATGATCTTTGCTCTCTTTCATGAACAAAAGCATTTCTAATAAAAGGTTAATGGAAAAGTTTTTACCTTGCTTGCTTCTGGCTACATCTTTGTGGAAAAAAAGATTCAATCTGACCGAATAAGTTTCCATCCAAAGCACTCAAATTAGAATTTATAATATTGTATTCATTTTACGTCATGTCAAAGATCTGATGAATTCATTTTGAAACAAGGGAATTTTGGAAATAAACGTTATAATTTTATTTTAGATACTTATACAACCATTCAAATTGATTACTCGGCTTCATGTTTCATTTCGTTTTATGAAATTTTATTGATAACTATCAACAAATGGCTTCTTACATTCAAATATAATATTAATCAAATAAGATAAATACAATAAAAAGGTCATTTTGCCTAAACACTATATAATTCTCAGACTAATATACCGAATATAACATAGTAAATTACTATACTTTTAAATGGTCAGAATTTACAGGCTTTATTAATTATTTCACTTAGCCCTAAAGATGAAAGTCATTTTTAAATATTCTTTAATTTTCTCTTAAAATAGAATTCATGAATTTATTCCATTTCTTTCGCTAGGGCAAACAGAAGATATTGAGTTTTTAGCAATTTGTATTACTGAAATTTATCAATAGATTATCATTTATTTATTGATATGTTGTTGTTAAGAAGAATTTTTTTTTCTTTCATTTTTATAAGTTCTAGATTAAATAGATTTTTTCATTCAATATTTCTTCTTTTTATAATTGCAATTGCAGTTTTGTAATACTATAATAAGATGCTTGAACTTATTTCTGGTAATATTCATTATTATGGAAAAATATAATTTTTTATTCATTGAAGACATTCATCATGAAAATCATATGTCATAGAAATAGACCTCGGATGTTTGAAGCTAAAAATTGTCATATATTTCATTTTTAATTCATAAGGGTCAAACCACGTTTTTCTAATGTTGTGAGGATTAACAAATGAAAATGAAGTGAAATTTTATTATTTGTTAGTAAAACAAATCTTTTTACGATACTAATTATTGTTTTTATCCCTTAAGACAAGAAAAGCATAAATATTTGGGTAAATTCATATAAACCATTTGAAATTTAAAATAAACATGTGTAAGACTAATGCTAAATTTCAAGAAACAACAAAAAATATACAAAGTTACAAATTTCCAAGAAGTTGAAGCTGTATGCAAGAAGCGTAGGTGTTTTTGACTGTAAAGGACATCGCAAAGGTTAACTAAAATATGACTTCATATTGAAATCTCTTGTCTGAAAAGAGTGAAAATCGTTTCTTAAGATCAGTAATAAATTTCATTTCATAAAAAAATGTATGGAGATCCCATTTATCTAATCTGAACTATTTAATAGGTGTTTTTGAGGTACCTTTTAAAGATGGAAAACACCCGAATTTAAAGAACACATTTATTCATACAAAAAAATAAAACCATTGACTGCTTCTTAAAACTTTAAAATAACAAATCACTCATCATAAGCGCAAGCCCGCTGTGGCCTGGTGGAAAGGTCTCTGCTTTCGAAGTGAAGGTTTTCAGGTTCGAGATCCCTTTTCTTCGAAGAACCGTGACGTAAAAGGGTCTAGTGCACGTTACATCCCTCAGGGCCAGTTGCCCTCTCACTGGTGTGGTGCGGAATTTAGGAGAGGGTTTGCCAGCTCTGATGTAGTTTTCTTCAGCCGACGGCATATCAAAATTACGAGGTTGCTTTAAAACTGGATGTTAATATAACTGAAGCAGAAAAGCAACCTAAGTACTCATTGTTATTTGATATTACTTATATCTGTTATTATATTTATCATATCCCTTTAATTTTATTCCTGACCTCGGCCTGTTTGATATTGATTATTTTCTCTAATGAAAGTTTCGATAATCAAAGTACATAAGGAAAGAAATGGGAATTGGATTTAATTGAAATTCTGTTTTTGTCACTTTACTGACAATTCAATCAGTAGTCATGCCGCCAGAAAAAGAATAATAATTGAAAATTTTTCATATTAATTTATATTTACCCTACTGAAAAGATATTAACAACAGTGAGTGAAATCGCTATTACGGCACTTGTTGGTACATAGTTCACGCTAGTACATCTTTGGTTTTGATTGATTTCGATGTTTATGTTTTGCTTCGCAACGCGCCTTCTTAAATCATAGAATTAAAAAAAAAATTAGATTTATATATTCGGTTGAAAAGAATTGAATTAGTATTCAAAATCAAACGCCTTAACAATCAAAATTAATAATTTTTTTCAATGCAAAATTATATTTTGGATATTTTTTACAAACTTTCTTTAACGCAAGGAACAACCAAAAAGGTCGCAATGCAGACGCTGATTTTAATTAACATAATAAAATGGCCCTAATAATAAATGATTATTATAAAATGGACCAAAATATCATAATATAGTTCATAAAATGAATCGCAATATTTTAACATTCTGTAATTTTAACAACCGAGAAAAATTTATAAATTTGTATTTAATAAATGTCATTACGATAAAAGTTCCACAATCATCATCATGTATTGTTCGATAATTTAAAATAGATAACTTCTGAAATTGTTTTAATTTTTTTATTAATTACTCCAAATTATTAACACAATAATATGTTTGAAAAAATAAAATTCATTAAAAAGAAATTTAATGTCATTGTATTGTACAGTAAAAATAAGAAATCATTTTGATCCAAGGCTCAATAATGCGCCATACTCATTAGTATGCAGTGACCCCTTGAACGTCGTACCAAAAAAGTTTTAAAACTACTTATAAATAAAGCAGCATAAAGTTGACGAAAATCATTAAATCAAGAATGAAAGTATAGCTAAGAACTGTCAACTTGAGCAAATTATAAGTTCAATAAACCGACAACCGACAGGCGAAGACAATGGATCTTTCGAACAGTCAGATAAAAGTATCAATGGTTAGTAGTTTGACAGGAAACGAATCCTAATTAATAAAGTTGTTTACCTAAATGTCGACTTCTCTGCAGTTCTATCTTTCCAAGCTTTGTGCTTCTAATTCCTCATCTTTAAGAGTCGCATTTCGTGGAACGATGACTTGAATTATGTTGACATAAGAAATCGATTTTAGTTAGAACGAATGAAGCCTGTTGGAGATTAGGAGAGAATCATTGAAACGACCGCTTAATACAGTTAGAATTTCTAATAAATGACTGGATGGACAGTAATTTACCAAATCTCTTTAGTCTCATTAGATTGTGATGCCGAAATTCGAAAACCGGGTGTTTTATGATAGTCATTTCTTGAGTTGTTGCTAGCCCTTTCTACCGTGAACTCACTTGGAATATTGATAATATTTCCACACAGAGTTGATGCATTCTCGATTATCTTATTTTCTTCAATTACATGCAACATAAATTATCACTAACAATTTTCAAATAATTTTGATTTCCTTTAATATCTGTTCACTTGAAAAATATAAAAAGCTCCTTGTGCAGTAAAATATGATTTAATGATTAGAATTAAATGACTAGTTCTTTTTTTAAAAAAGTCAACTCTTTTTAAAAATTTATCTTTTTGAGCCCTGTTTTGCTCTGTTTCTCTATGAATAATTCTTTATCGAAAAATAGCTGCCGATAGGCATTCCAGCTTTTAATGGGATTCGATTTCCAAGTACTTTTTCCCCACAATTTTAGTAAAATTTGCTTTGTTTTTCTATGGTTGGATATAAACTATGCAGAAACATAGATTTTTTACAAAAATATTTTTTCTAATCAGAAATTAATTACAAATTTTCTTAAGTTTTCTTAAAAACTACGTGCTTTTCTAAAATGTTTTTTCTCATTCAATTTGTAGTATTTGATCACGAAATTTTTTCAAGAATCTTTATAGTGAACCTAGTAGAAGTAGGAATCCAAATTTAATTATCTAGATTATTTATTTATTTTATTTTATTTATTTATTTATTGCGAAAAAATATTTTCTTAAAATTTTATATTAGTTTTTGGAAAATATTCGTTTTATTTCAATTCCCTCATTTTAATTTTTTTTTCTAATCAGTATTTTTACAAACCATTCCTTATTCCTATCAAAGTAATATTTGTAAGTTTAAAGAAAACATTTCAAGAAATTTGAATAAAATGTGCCTTTTACTCTTTTCTGGTGGACATGATTCCTACAAAAAAAAAAGTTGACTGAGAAAAATGGATCTAATAATCAAAGACAGAAATGTTATCAATTTATATCAAACGAGTTCTTTTTCTTGAAAAAGTTTGATCGTTTCCCTTGTTAATTGAAGCTCTATGTTTAATTTAGCAATAACCAGAAAAAATTTTAAAACTAGAATTTTTAATTTTATTTATTTATGAATATTTTTATAATATAAGCACCATTATAAACACCATTCATAGCAGATTGTATAATTAATGCTTTACTTCGAGTATTTTTTGGGTTTTGATAAATAAAATAGCTTTCGCTTACTCAATACATGGAAAAATTTTGTTAATTTAGTAATTCTAATAGCATTTGTTATAATAAAAATATATGATTCTTTTAGCTCCATTTTTATAAACATTCTAATTTTAGTTAAAATTAAATGCACGAGATCTTTAATTCCCGACGGATTTAAGTCAATTATAAAACAGGGCTCTAAAGTATATTTTGCAATTTTCTGTTTCTGTTTTTGAGATGAAAATTATGAAAATTAATTACATTACGCAAAACTGAGGTGTAAATGAATTCTATTTTTTCTTAAAATTTATTTGTAAACTAATTCTATCCTCTTGCCCTTGGAAACGCAAAAATAAAGTACATAGAAGACAAAAGAGAAAATTAAGCATAAACATGATGAGGGAACAATAATATAATACAGATAATGGAAAAATCTTAGAGAAATCTATTAATTTAAATTTTATATTTTAGATTACATTTATTAAAAAAATGAAAGAATATTAGAAAGTCACGTTAGCAAGCTATGTGAAGAAAAAAAAAACTATGCAAAATAAAAGACAGTCCTAACATTTAATTTCATTCTGAGTCTTTCGTCACCGCTAACGAATTTCATCAAGAAAACAGAGAATTTCAGTTATGAATTCCAAAGAATTTTACAAGAAAAAATTACATCATTTAAAATTCGTATACAGAATGCAAATGAAAGACGTGGGTGGAATTTTAACACCGAGTAATCCCGTCACCGGTTTATTCTGTCTTCTTACTGTTTTCGTCGTAAAGAGAAATTTTAATCAAAATGCTGGGAAATATTCTTCGTAATCTTTCATTCAGCACTACTCGTTACACATCTTTCTTTTTATCATTTAGTACTATTTTTTTCTTCAAAAACAAGTATTTCAAAGAAAAAAAA
>JAPMOR010047230.1:145823-171210 GCA_026543865.1 Argiope aurantia | reverse complement strand
GT
Source organism: Argiope aurantia (assembly GCA_026543865.1). Classification (NCBI taxonomy): domain Eukaryota; kingdom Metazoa; phylum Arthropoda; class Arachnida; order Araneae; family Araneidae; genus Argiope; species Argiope aurantia. The sequence continues at coordinate 171,208 of JAPMOR010047230.1, read as the reverse complement.
TTCAAATAGATATGAGAGAATTTCATCCTTGGTGTTTCAAATAGATATGAGAAAAACTTTTCTCACAAAGAATTTAAAATATTTTCTTTTTCTAAGATATGCTATAAATTATCCATATGAGTACGTACAATTAGACATTTCCAAAAAAATATCAAATCTTAATTTCTTATAGCGTCCGTTTTAATAAGCATGCCCATAGTCTTCCTTAATATCACTTAATAGAAATGATTGTGAACACACACAAAAAAAAACATTTCGACGTTATAACAGTCTTTGAAAACTTTAACTCTGTCACGTAATTCACTGCGATTCACATCTTCTATCTAATTAGATTATCGTTTCTTTATTACAGTTAAGAGGTAGCGAAGCAGATGTAATTTAATTAGATAAATGATCTGAATCCCTGACTTAAATCGTGGCAGCGAACGTGCTAAGACTACATTTAGTCGACTTTTCTCCTACATAGTCGTATATCACAGTTTTATGCAAAGCCGGTAAGCCGAATTGTGTAAATATAATACATTGGCATTTTTAAGTCAGTCTCTCTGGTACATTCTAGCTAAAAAGCCTAAGAAAGAACTCTACATAATATTTTATATTGAAATACTGTATACTGCACTTAAAAAGCTGTCATTATGTTGTAATATTTTAAGTACTGTAAAAGAGTTTCACATATGGAATTAGCTGTTCATTTTTTTTTTTCAATTATATCCTCTGTCATCTGAAGAATACTTTTTTGGCTTCTAAGAACGGCAGTTCTTGATTTCAAGAATTGCTATTTTCCGATTGATGTTCGTGTTTTCATTTGCATACATACTCTTACGGTTTACATGCTCTAAAATCAGGTTCCACGCGAAACACAAAGAATTCGGGAAAATTCACAAAAACATTTACATTCATGTGAGAATATAAGAAAATTTTATACATAATGGCATCAATATAAGTATTTAATTAGGAATCATTGAGCATGCTAAAATTGAGCTAGCATTCTTATCTTGAAAAGGTAAGTGATATTGACAACCTGTAAAAACCACCTTAAACTCTTTTTTTAGGTTATTTAAAGCGTTTAATAGAACAAGGAATTTGTCCGTTTATTGAGGAAGATGATTGGAAAGATGTTGGTCGTACAGGTAACTCTACCAGAATAACTTTGTGATTTCCAATTTCTTAGTGGATGTTCGTCAGAATCCTTTCTTTCCGTCTAAAATATAACATTTAAGCTTCATTACTTTTCTTCCTCTAAAACTTTTCAGCTGTTCCTCTGTTTGTATCACCGCTGTTACATCAAAATGCCGTACGTCATAAGCAATACATAGCAAAATATAACGAAATTTTGATGCAACAACTAAACTACTTTCGATAGATAATATTTTGTGATAAGATATAACAATCAGATTTCACATATAATATTTAGAGAACAGATGTAGCTAATTTATCTAAATATTTTGCATCAATAAAATATTTTAGAAAAATTGATATGTAATAATTTGATATAACAATAACGATATTTGTCATACTTGTTTTAGCTTTTCCTATTTATTATATTACCACATTATTCATAACATTGCTTCGGGAAATCATCTTATTTGTTGCGACAAACGAAGGTACACCATGACTGCTGAAAAATACACCATTCTAACAGAATAAATAAATATTTATACTTCAAAAAATTTTCAGCCCATAATGTATTAAACCAGTCACCATTTATGTGACAGTGACTTGGCTATACATATATTCAGACTTTATCCCGAAATCCTCTTAATGGATAATCTGCATTGAATGTTGGATTATCGGCTTAAATTATCTTCTTGTATAAACCGAGATTCATAGACGTGTTTCTTAGAACTTTGATATTTTTAATTCTCAGTGGAAGCGAATGTATATAAAGATTAAAAAACTTCAGATAATAAACATTTTCTACCAGAAGAATTAAACAAAGCTTCTTAAAGGCGTAAAGTATGCTTCAGTTGCTAAGTTAATAATTCATGATACATTAAATACATATATGAAATTTCAATCATATGTGTGTATTTGCATCTATTCTTCTGCTTTGTGTCTATTTTTCTATCTTGTGTCTATTTTTCTTTCTTGTGTTTATTCTTCTGGTTGGGTCTTGCACATTTATGTCTTATTACTATTTTTATCTTTATTTGTGCAGTAAATATATGTATGAAATATAAACATCTGTTGATATATAATTAATATCAATAGATATATCAAATAAATATATAAAAATATCAATAGATGTGCCAAATAGATATATCAAAATATCCATAAATATATCAAATAGATATATCAAAATATCATTAGATATATCAAAATGTCAATAGATATATCAAATTAATATCAATAGATATAGGTTAATTCTCGTGCTATTTGATTAATATTCTTGAGTTTCCTTTTTATTTATGTCCAATCAATTAGTTAAAAAGGAATTTATATAATAATATCTTTGTTTAATTAAAATCGCAAGTGCAATAAAATGTTCCTTTCTGAACACTATGTAAAAATACGGTGTTCGTTTAAGCCCAAACTGTCATAAATTTAAATTAATAGCTTCAGAAAAGGCAAGCAAGTGCTCTATTTCTAAAAAATTAATATTGGCTTATTTAACATAATATAGTTTTAAAATGATAATTAAATCACTTAAATAATAAAGTTAATAATAATTAAAATTAGTCGGTGTAATTCATTCTTTTCTCATCAGGTATCAAATTCTGCTATTAAACAGATTAATGCTGATTTGCTTTATGTTTATTACAATCTTTAATTTTCTAAACAGATTTCGTTGAACTTGTATTGTTAGAAAATAGACTTGAATATTTTCGTCTTTAATAAGAATTCAAAATAATATTTAGTGCGAAGTTTGCTGATAATTAAAAAGAACCGGTTATAAAAAATGAGTCAGAAAATTTCAAACTTTACAACTAGTACTTTTTTTTTGAAAATCAGACATAAAAATTCAAATAATCTACATATAAACTTTTTTAATTACACTTTGTTTCACTGAATGATAATTTTATATTTTGAACAAAGACATTCCATCCGGTCAGAAAAATTTAGAAATCTTTGAGTTATTACTGAATAATTTTTCATCCCATTTCAGTGCTTTCTTAGTGTATTATTTTAAATACGCATTCACAAAGTTTTTAAGTACCAGTCATAAAACTGGAGACAATTTTAGTTTATATAATAATCAACATGTAAAAGTAAAATATGCAATTTTCAGTCATGTTTTTAAAATATGATATTCTTCAAAATAAAGAGCCCTTATGAATTTTAATATGATAATTACGGCTGCCAAAATCTAATAATTCTTTTTTTTCCAGTGCACTTACTTTCCCGTACCATACAAGGAACATACGTAAGTGAAGGAGGAGGTTTCGATTATGACCAATCTTGGCTATGTGCTATGTAAGTATCTTTTGTACACTAGCTGAGATATCAAGTATTGCTCATAATTAATATATCTTTGTTTCTTTTATTGATAAAAACCAGCAGAAGTGGTCTCCCAGAAACTTTCTCGTGTACTCTCTAATAATGGTGCTATTCCTCTTCCCACATCTGCATAAATCTATATATTTCAAAAATGCCACGAGTGTTCTGATTTTCAAAGTCCCACACATAAGAATTGTACTCTTTTTAATTTGGTAAAGAAAATCTTAAATGTGTATTAATAACCGCGAACAATAGTTACTTTCGTATCTATTGTTCGTTGACGAACAATAGATACAAAAGTAACTATTGTTCGTAACCTGGCAAAAAAAGTCTTCCGTATGCTTTATTGTAATACATATCCTAATTTTCCTCTGAAGACACCTCAAATGAGAGTACACCTACTTATGATAAATCACCAGATACGTAAGTGTATTTTAGAAGAGTACAGCCAAGGTGATGTGATTGTTTTAGTGTTGTAGTTTAGTGTAGTTTAGTTATGTGATCTTTGATGACTGAACCTCCTTAGAGAAAAGTTAGGACATAGGTATGTGATGGCGACTCGATCTCGTCTAGGCTGTTCATGAGTTTCTTTCTGTATGGTAATGGTTAAGCTTTATAGCATTTTTCAACAAAATTTGAAGAAATTCTGTAAAGTATTTTGAATTTCTATAGCACGCAAACTATTTATGAACTCTTCTTCTATTTTAAAAAAAAAACATGTTGAATTAGTCTGTAAAGCATATAACAAACAAAATTACCCTATTAAAAAAACTTGCATTCTGTTTATTTTCTACATTCCTCTTACTATTCACGGATTTCTTTATTCACAAACATGCGATTTTTAAGGATAAAAATTTTTTTTGCAGTTTTCGAACAAATACTGTCTATTAGTAAAGGTATACAATGTGTTACAAACTTCAGCTCAAATAACTCTCTCAAATTTGAAGCAATAAGTCATAACTGCATCCAAGTAACAATACTGGTAACAATACATTGTTTTAAATATTAAATTGTCTAAAGCTTAAAACAACAGGAATCTTTCTTCAAAATCAACATTAATTGTTTATCCTTTACAAATTTACTTTCAATATGCTATAAACTAAAATTAAAATTAAAATCGGAAGCAAAAATTATATAGTAATTATATCTTAGTTTTCAGATCTATCTGACTTGACACTTCAAAATCCAGAAAATCATAAATTGATTTTTCCTTTCTTTAATCTAACTTTTTAAAACTTCGCAAACTTTTCTGCTAAGCATGATATTTATTCCTTCAAATTCCCTATGATTTCTTAGAAACAGCGTCATCGAAAAAAATTAAGCCTCACGGTATATTAATCATTTTCGAAAATGAAAATAAGGAGCTTTTGTGGGAGAAATTCGCTTTGTTCCAAATTATAATAACTTGGAATATATAATACCCTTTAAAAATTTGGATAAGTACAACAACAAAGGATGCAATTAAAATTCAATTGTTGGAAGGAACTAATATTCTTTTCAATGCTAAAGAGAATTCAAAAGATGAATCAACACTTCTTTTTTCATATATTTTATTCAGCCAAATTAATTTGATTTTTAAAAGTCCCGCTTCTTTTCTTCTTTTCTTCTTTCATAAGTAGTTCCACGAATTTAGCTCTTAGGTTTGCTCCTTCAAAAATATTTGTGTATTGATTTTTATCGTTGCGTATAAATTTAAATTGCACTTTTTCTAATTTGCTTTGGAGAAGATAAATTGAATTTTCTGATTTATATTTATCTTGAGCACAAATTTATCTGTGAATGTACAAACGTGTAATTCACTGATAATGTTTTCTTTATTCATAGTTTTTAAATTAATATCTTCAATACTTTCAAAAATATAACCGTTTAACTCCTGGAACGCAGTTTATCCAAAACATGGCTCTTTCGCCAATAAAATTCAACAACAAACATTTAATTCCTGGAATCCTCTTTCAAATGCCACGCATTAAATTCCAGGAATGGATTTAAAAACAGAGGGATGTTTTCTTTAAATTAAAAATCAATTATTTATCTTTTAAAATTTTAATGTCCTTTCAACTAGAAGCTCAAATATAGACTTAGTGAAAAAATATTTTTTTTTTCTTATTTGTTTTTACTACGTTTTGGAAATAAGTCGCTTTTTCTCTGTAAACTCGTCTCAGCTTCTTTTTATATATAACAACAGGAATATATAGAAGTGAATTTTAGTTAAAGGATTTTTTTATTTCATTCCGATCAGATATAAGTAATCTTGTCTATAGATGAAGATTTTCTGGAATTAATTTTCAGAAAGGAAAACTAAAAATATCTACATGAAAAATATTGAACTGGGAAAAAGCTAAATTAATAAATTTCAAATACATATTTTACTAATTTAAAACTTATTGCAATTTTAGAAAATAAGTGGAAAATACTTTCTGTTTTAGGTGTAATTTAGCTTCGCTTCAAAAACGGCACGTGGCAATAGCGCGATTGAAACATCCGGCAAACATGGGACGGACGCTGCATGAAGTACGGTTCTTCATTCTTGTTTTGACCCCAAGCAAAGAGGTAAATGATTTTTTTTTTCATCTTTTGTAATAAAATGTTTTTCTACATTTATTAAATTTCTGCTTTTTATTGAAAAGACACTTTTGTAAACAACACTTTAATATGTAATTCTAGTAATTTCAAAGAAAAGAGTAATCTTTATTTTTACTTTAACAAACTTTAGAGATTCCTTGGTGACGTTGACTTTCAGCAGTTGTGTGAAATTCCTAAATTTAAACTTTAAAGCAGTAATGAGTTTAATTTAATATAGTTAAATCAACACGCAATTTCAAAGAAAGGCGAGGGTTATTTTGAATTGCAGTTAGATAGCACTGACGAAATCCAACCAGAACCCACTATCCATACTTCTGCAACGCGACATTTGATTCATCCTGCAGATGTTGAAAAGGATTTAGAGCAAATTGCTGAACTATAGGATTACCTAAAGCCCACGTTTCATTAAGTTATTCAATAATTTGCTTCGACGCAATTAAATAATGCTAATTATTTATAAAATTCAGCATCTTTCCTATATGGCTTGATTCCAAATCCACTTAACAGAATATGTGGGATGTTCTATGGTCAAAAATTTTGAAATAAACTATAGGTGATGTATGATCCTGAGGTTGTATGAACAAGTTTCTTAAAACAAGAGTCAGAATTCTACAGAAGTAGTTGAAATCAAAATTAATTGTAAGATTTATATAAAGTATAAAAAAGAATATAACATCTTCCAACAAAATTTTATATGGTTGCTGAACAGATTGTAATAAAATGGTGCTGCCATAGCTGCAAAAAAGTAACTCTTTCGTAGAAAAGTAATTGATTTCATTTTTTATTATATTTATATTTGTTAGATAATTAGCGGATGAATAAATAGATTGGCTTGGAATTATCAATTAAGGCAAAGTAAGGTAAATAGTAATAATATTATTAATAATTAAGAAAATCTGCCAACTTAAAAAATTAGCTGAAACTTTTAATACAAGTACCATAATCAGAAATCTAGCAGCATAATTTTTAAGTAATCGATTCAATTAGCTCAGCTATTACATGGTTTGCATGGCACGCTGGTTCTTTGAAATGGTTTTCTGAAAATTTGCCAATTAACTTATGGATGTTCTAAAAATGCAAGTGGATGAAAAATTTATTTTTTATTTCATCTTCCAAAGAAAAATTATTATTTTTTTAAAAAAAATCTATAGTTTTAAGCTGTAATAAAATTTAAGTAAGGACTTAATAATTAATTGCGAGGATAACTATTCTAAGTAAGAACTTAATAATACATTTGATTTAAGAATTTCTGCATTTAATTTCAATCCCACCCAGGGAGGACCTCGGGTTTAGAGTTAAGATGGTTGGTTCTTGCTTCCCTGGTGGTGATGGTTTGCTCTCAGAACCCATCACTCGTACTTTATATGAGGCTTATGAGCTGCTAGTAATAGATGCTATTTTGTTTCGACTTCAGAGACGGATGCTATTAGTCGCATCGACTTAGTTATTCAGATCCCCACCCCAAACGCATTAACAGAGTAAGGCTAAGTCTATATGGTTTTGATAGTTTCTGTCATTTTGATGACAGATGAATAATATTAATTGAAAGTGCTCACAACAATAAACGTTTAGATCATTCTGTCATCTAGTATATATGTTCCTTGATACTATCCAAAACTTTTTATGGCAAATTCTATCAAAATTTAAAAATTAAATTTAAATTAAATTTTTAAAAAATTAATTAAATTAAAATTTAAAGTTCTCTTTTGAATAATGATTAATTAATTATGAAATATTACATAAAATCTATTTTAATTCTTAGAATATTGTTAATATGCAAGATCTGATGAAAGATTAGGCCATAATTATGAATAGCTTCTTTGTGATGAAGTGAATACCTACTAATTATATGAAAATTATTCATTTAATGATTCCATGATGTACCATTCTCTCAAAATATAAAATCGAGAAATTAGTATGAAAATAAATAGAAATGCAGCTAACGTTTGGATACTTTCCATGAAGTTTTTAAATTGAAATTTGAAATGAAAAGATAAATGTTAGTTTAGTTCATTTGCAAACTTAATTCTAACTATCAGCACAATCCTGTTCTTTTAAATTTCAACACAGCAGCCAATAATATGGAGCACTGTTTACACAATTATGTTTTTTAATGCTATCAAAGCGAGATATCAATTTAGAGAAATTTGGAATATCATTCTTGTATATAATGCTATATGAATATCTTTTCATTATTACTACTTCGTTAGATTCCATTATTTTTAAGAAGCACTAGCTCATGTATGAAATTTCAGAGTATTGATTTTGAAATTTTACTTTTCCTGATTGTTCTCAAATTTTAAAAAATGCTTAGTTTGCATTCGAAGCAAAACTTATTCTTTCTGTGAAAAACTCAGCCAAATGTCACTAAATGTCTATGAATTATCTCTAAAGTAAAGAGTAACAGTAAGTTGCAAATATATCAAGAAATCCGCAAAAAAAAAAAAAAAAAAAAAAAATCTCAAAACGCTGGGTGGTCCTTTTCAGTAAAAAAAGAATTCTTCTATTTATTCCGGAGGGCGAATAAAGATTCCTTTTTGCCTTCGTTAAGCTAAAATGCAATCCCTATACAAGAGTAATTAAATACTGCACATCTCAGAAAAAACAGCAAAGCTACGAAGAAAAATTTTAATAATAGAAGAGGTGGAATTTTACCTCTGTTATTTCTTCTTCAGAAGACACATAAGTTGATATTAGAGAATGAAAGAAAAAAATAGTTAGCAATTGATGAGAGTTTTACAAAGAGCCATACTGAATCCCTATGTTAAAATGTATTTAAATTTAAGAATTGAATTCACTTTTCAACTTGCAATTCCTGAGGAGGTGTACCTATCAAGAAAGTTCAAGCAAAACTTGTTCTCAATAAAATGACAGTTCACTTAATTTAAATTATCTTTCTAATTCTAAATATTAAGGAGCCATGAGAGCATAAAATGTAATAATTTTTTATAATAAAGTTAAAAAGTATAATTAGATTTAAAAAAAGTACAGCACAAAAAATATTTAAATTAAAATTTTATTTAAAATTAACAGCATTTTTTATGATATTTTTGGCACTGACGTGCCAAATAGTTTTTTTTTTTCATAATTCTCAAGCTTTATTTTAAAATTCCCGGAAAATTATATTCATTATATTCATGTTAAGTAAAAAAGAAAAATGATTCCAAAAAATACGGACATTTTAATTTTATTATTGCTCTGTGTGTTTTTCATTTAAATATGAAATAGTGAATGTATAACAGTGCAAAGCAAACAATAGCTTTGTTGTACGCATAATTTTTTTTATCTCAAAAATGTTTTTTTTAACTAGAGAAGTCAAAATCTTCTTTTCCAAAAACCCAAAGGAAAAAGTTTGCATTTTAACCTATTCTTATCTGAAATGGCGCTTTTATTTAATTATAAAACCTAGGGCTAGGAATTTAATTTTCGGAGAAATTAAAATTAAAGTATCCCTTCTCGAAACATGTCATAAAAAATAAGCATAAGAATATCAGATCTTATGCCTTAAATGGTTAAAGAAATACTGCAAAAACGAAAGCTTAATGAAAACGAAACTTTTAGTATAAATGTCGTTTTTTACTTGAGAATTCTTAATCTTTGTCCATAAGTACATTAATTAGTTTGCTTCTAGGACGTTAATGAAAATTGTTGGCATTTATAATTCGTAACTATTATATAAATTAATGAAATTCGTGATTAATATATTTATTATAAAAAATTTAAGAATATGAAGTCGCAAAAACTCAGATATTTCCAGTGTTTTATCTACAGTGAAACGAGTGACACCTTTAAAACTCTTCCCCTAAAAATAAGTTCTTTTCCAAGTGAAAATATATTTAAAACTTGCACAAAAAATTTTTTCATTGGCTGCAGAATTTTTCAGAGATCATAATTAAAAGAAAAAACCGCAATAATTAAGCAGTCCACGCACAACTTTATCGGCCATTTTTAAGCTAATATAAAACTTCTAGCCGCAAAAACGCTGTGAGAGTTTATCAAATCAGGTTTAATTCGATGCACAGTTAGAATTATTTCATGAAATCAGTCAAGTTAAATAAAAGTGATTAAAAAACATGCGATGAAATTAAAAACATTTTATAATAACAGCTCAATTAGAGTTTAATTAATCTCAAAGAAAAATCTTTAAATTTATTGTTGATATTCATGCGGAATATCCGCATCTGAATTTTGTTTTCAGAAGTTTGAAAAAAATTATTTTTGTCATCTGAGGATTTGGGGATTTGGGAAATTACTTAAAAAAATTAAAAAAGCGCAGCTAGAACAAGACTTTCTCTTTAGAACAGAAAAGTATCAGGTCATCTTTCAAAGGTTCTAGAAATTTGTTAGAAAAGCGAAATTTCAATACTCCTCCTTAAATCAGGTCATTACGTGCTTGAGTTCCGCATTCGCCCTGGGCTATTGAAAATGAAGCTGATCGATACGTTATCGACCGAGGTAACAACCAAGTCACAATACTGGCAATCAAAATAGCTGTAGAAAAGAACTCCTTTCAACTAACAAGTGAAAAATAATCCGTACTGAGTTCTGTTTTCTCGATCATCCCTTACCTGATCATCATACACCTACAGTTGCAGAAGAAGGAAAATTTTTCTACTCAGCAACTTCAAAGAGTTATTTGAAAAGGTGGTTATAAAATAATAGTAGAACACTTCTTGTATCAGATATTGGCATTAGTTTATAAAAAGCGAAAATGTATTTTATATCTGACCTTCAAGATTAGCTCCTCTTTCCTTCTTTTAACCCGCTTTAAAAACGAAATGTTATAAATTTGAATCAGTTTTTCAAATTATAAATGTGAGAGATCAGCCTAAACAAAGAATTTAGAAATAAAGTAACCCTGTATAGAAAATTTCAGAGAAGAAAAAAACACTCATAGTCCTAAAAATCTATATCTATAGCGGGAAACAATTTAGGACTCGGGAAAATGCATGCTATAAAAACAGAGAAAAAACGAAGAAGAAAACAAGTGTGTTGACACAAATGACCATTTTTGTATCTGATTTCTTTACCTCAAATGTATTAATCAAAAGTCTACTTGAGTGTTTATAACAATTTTTGGTATTTTCTTTCCTGCCGCATACCAAACTCGTAATTAATATGAAAGATAATTATCATTTGATTTTTATATGATGGAAACTGAATTATGCTTATATTTAAGACTTTTTGCTTATTTATCTTCGTCGTTCATTTTCGGATCGTTTTTTACAACATTCTTCTCCTTGTGTCTGCTTCCAAGATTTTGTATTCTTGTGAAAACTAATTTTTCTTCACGCTATTTTTGACAAGCGTACGTTAGTTCAAACATTTGATCAACCAGTTTTCTTCTCTCCGATGTTATCAACAAAACTGCTTTAATTCTAATTTCCTAGTGCCCCAGTTTTTTTCTCTATAGTATTCTGAACAAAGACTGCCTAGCATTGAAATTAAAACAGCACCAAAGAATGCTATGTTCGAAGTCAAGCAATAGATTACTCAAAAAGGTAGAATCATTAGATGTAACCTGCTTTGCTACAATTTAAGCATAACTTCTTGAACCCATTAAACAACTCATGGTACATTCCCCAAGTTTTTCCCCTCGAATGTTGCCCTGATTCAGAATAGAAGTGCCTAGGCACTAATATTCAAATGAATATATAATTTCAATCATAAGATTTAAGGCTAAAAATTACATCAAAATTTGTTTTCGCCTGATCAATAATCTTTAGCTAAGTATAATTCTTTTCTAACTGCTTATTATAAAGATTCATTTTTAAAATATTAATTTTAGTATATTTTGTTCTGAATTTAGAGTATTCAGAACTAATTTAATGCTAACGAACTTAATGGTATTTAGTATTCAATTAAGTAAAAAATTTCAATAGCCTTATTAATTTGAAAGTTTCAGATCAAAGCAACATATTGCAATAGATATTGTATATTATATTTTACATTCTCGTCTGCAAATGTCAAATTCAATAAAATTTAGCTTTTGATATATAAAACTTTGATATCAGGCTTTTGATCCCAGGAAAGTAATTCCTGAAATTGGTCATAATAAAACTGTAGCAAAATATATTTGTGTAGTGATTTTAACAAAGCGTTTTGAAAAATGTCAAGGATTTATCTTTATTTGCTGTAGGAAATTCGTAATTTTGAATATTCATTTGGTCGTTTTCATTTTGAATTCACTTCTAGAGACTAGGTGGACCCGTATAACGTTTGGAATTTATCATTATGATTATCAAGTTACTCTGAAACACTACAGGTGCCATTACACAAGGCATTAAGGTACTTGCGCCTTCCACACGATATTGCTATATTATCATCATTTCTCATTTCACCGGGAACAGCGAGATTGATCATAAATCTGAGATAAGACTGGCTCGTCAGAGATCGTTATATGATCATAACTGAACCAGGTTCTTTAATAATAATGTTAGTAATAAAAACCCACTCTTCAATGCAACATCTAAAAACTAATTAGATCAATCAATGTTATCAATTATGAAAGGTTTGGATCATGCTCATCCCTACCATCAATGTATATCAATAGAACGGAGTGTCTTTTAACCCTATAATCAATGACCCAATTTTATTTTATTTTTCTTACATATCAACAAAGAATTTCAAGATTTTTCTTGGCGATCAAAATTTCAATAGGGCGATTGCTATAATTTTTTTTTTGTTCTAACGTACATTTTTTACATACTTTCAACTAGTAAAAATGAATTTGATGTGCAAAAATGGAATTTTGTAATCAATCTTTCTCTTGCTTCCTTCGCTATTAGAATTTTGAAATTCTATGCACTTTTGTGCTCCCGATTATATATATTATTTTAATATTTTCAAAATTTAAATGTTGGTAAATTGATGTATTGAATTAAATTTTGAATTTGGTGCGCCATCTAGTAGTGAATATGAAAAAAAATATTTCAAGTTTTGTATAATATACTATATACATTGAATTATTAATTAAATTCTTTAAAAAATGAAAATAATTAAAATAAAAAATCTGCTTTTAATAAACTAATAAAAATGTATTTTATTAAATATTCCTATTAAATTTAGGTTTATTTTTCAACGATGTCTAAAATTTTAACATAACAATTCAGTTGGTGTCTGTAGTAATTATAACATTTCCAGTCTCTTATTTTCTGTCAATGTTGACTTCTATCCATAATGCTTTATTAAAATATTATTTATTTTTAAGAATCGTTTGTCTCTTGCCTTTTGGCAAGAGACGATCTGATCGCAGAATACTTTAATAAATTTTACGATATAATTTTAAAAAATAATTTTCACATGCCATCTTTTATACTAAGCACGAATGTCTTTTTAAAAAACCTGTGAATTTATTTCCATACTAAAAGACATTTTTAAAAAAATTAATAAAATATCTTTATAGTATGATTCACTTGTAATGGATATTAAGTTATAACTGAGATTTGAAAGATAGAAACTTATATTTAGTAATCATTAAATATGAGTTACTATCATTGAAATGTAAAATGCAACTTAACATCCTTCGAATATTTGTTCTTTTGTAAATTTTAAAGAAAAAGGGAGTTTACGATTAATTCATTAAAGAATAGCATGTTAAATTATATCTGCTTTGAATTTAGATCACGCAATTTATAAAATAATTTAAAGATTGAAAACATTTAGATTTATGCCATATTTGCAATCACTTTTTTAAATACATACTTAAATTTATTTTTAAAGTTCCTTTTAATTTTATTTTTTATTTGTGAAGGGTGATACACTGCAAAGTAAACGAAGTGAAAAAGTTAAGAATAAAAAAAAACTGTTGCTATTTCTGGCCTTTTTACAAATTTGCTTTCTCTTTCTTTTCATAATCAAATCTTAACCTACACTTTTATTTCCTCCTACAGTTTTAGATTTATTTGCATGAATATTTATATTTTATCGAAAATAAATTCAGAATGGTAATGAATTTTCCTTGTTTTTAAATTTTATGAACTTGCAAAAGTAAATTTATCGAAATTGCCTGAAATTACTTTAAAAAAATCTAATTCCTAAAAGAAATTTAATTGCCTAAAGATCTGTGCAAGAATATCTCCAAAGCAATTTTCATCCAAAAGCGATAAAAATAATTATATGACGTAAGTTTTTGATATATTATGGCTTTTATTACGAATAAAAAAAGGAATAATATAGAATAATAGTTCAAAAAAAAATTCTAAATTTTGGCCAAAAAAGTCGATTAAAATTTATATCTAAGTTTTATCGGAATCAAAACAATCAGGCAAGTAACTTTAACAAATACCTTTACCCACTGCACTAAACGATACTTCTTCTAAATAAACACTTTTAATGTAGATATTTAAGATTAGTGTTTGAATTATTTTCGTAATTTTTTTATAATTCTCACACAAAATAAATCATTTTTGCATTCTTACTGACGAAGTTTACATCGAGAAAATATCGTATTAGTCAAAAAAATACAAAATCGAGATTTTGACATATCTCCATATTTCTAACAAACACATTTTCAAGTTATTTCTGTCTGTCTGTCTGTCTGTTAACAGATATAAAAGTTAGCTGGAATGAAATTTGCTACTTGACCTTTACGCCATACTTGTAGATTTCAATCAAATTTTGAACGAACTCCATTTTCATGACTTTGTCTTTCTATCTGAATGCAATGGAACATGGTAACTACAAAACATTAGTTAAATAAAATTTGATACATGGTTTTAACATCTTAAATGTATGTCCGCATCAAAATTTGAACCAAATCTGTCCGTGAGTTCATTATTTGCCAGTTTGTAAATTCGCATACATGTAAAGGCACTAATTCAAGAACGCAACGACTTGGATTATGACACTTGGTGTGTGTTCTTGTTACTAAAACTGTAAGTTTTTTCTTAATTTTTTTGTCAAATTTTAATCGGTCGAAAAAAGACACCAATATGCGTACTGGATTTTCTTTTCTATATTACGAAAAACAAAACGTTTCTGTGCAGTACTCTGAAAATAAAAATTTGAGCACTCTTGTATCTCACAGCCTCGCCCAAGGTCTACAATTTTCGAGCGAGGTGGCGGAGGGTCACAATTTTATTAAAGAATATGCGGGAAAATTTTAGAGAAATCACTTCCGCGGATTTTTTCTTGAAAATGCACAAAATAACAGCTTCAAGAAACTTTGAGCAATTTTTAACAGTAACGTACCACTACTCATCATATGATCTTTTTGCCGATTTTAGTTAAATAATTATGAGACATATTTCCAGTGTTGAAGATTCGAAGAATTTTATTGAATATGAAATGTTTTATGTGCTTTTTAATAAAAAAATAAATAAATTGAAAGTTCATATAATGTGTACCAATTTTGATTATTTTAAATTAATTACAATTAAACTAAATTCAAATTACTAATTTTGAAAAAAAAATTATGTCTTATTTAAATTAGAAAAAAAATTGAAAATTCATTAAAAGAAATCAATGTTCATGTTTTTTTATCCTTTTATAATTTGCATTGAATCATCTGTAACTTTAATAAGCATAATAGATGATTTCATTAGAAAAATTTGATCCTTTTTTTTTCTTTTACCTTTCTTCGAAAAAAAATTTTTAAATAGAGATTTAGTGGTTTTATACCAAAACAAAATAAAATTCTTTTAATGTCAAAAATTAGTTCTAATGTTTCGAAGAACTAGAAAAATCGAGAGAAATTATATGAATTATATATTTATGTAAGCTACAAATAATTTTCTTTTCTTCTACATTTTAGAAAGGAACTAAAAACGCATTAGAAACTGGTCGAACTTTTGCGACTATATTTGCTGACATGGACTTCAGACAACGTCTTCTAGAAGTTCATAGCGAAGCTGAATTCAAAAATGTTCTCCTAAAACATGCCCAAGATTTGGCTGCTGAACAGAGCAACCCCTCCAAGCGTCTAGGTACTCATGATGGAGATTTGGACTTCGATGTAAGTAGTGTAAGTTTCGAAAATCCATTATAACTTCTTAGAATAATAAGTCGTAGTTAATTTGTAAAATCGTTGTCGTTTCGCAGAATTATTAATTAGTTATTTTCATTTAAAATTAACTCGAAACTATACAATCCTTATCTTTCTCATATGCTGAAGTAATGTGATTATAAAAAAAATCGGCATCAGGAATTTGTTGAAAATTTATGCTTTAAGCCAGTCTTAATCAGAAAGGTATCTCAAAAGAGCAACACGATAGACGGTTGAAATATCTGACAATCTTTGTCAATCGGAAGAAAGTGATACCTTACTCGAATTGATTCGTGATTCTATGAAATTTAAAACAATACTGAACATAAAACGAGAGTATACTACAAAGTTGAAGGGGGGGGGGTACATATCTACTTTTTCTTTTTTATTAAATTTAATATAATTCAAAATTCAATTCAATTAGTAGAAATCAAAATAAATGGAATTATAAACAGAAATCCTTCAATACAGATTTGTAGACCAATCTTAATATAATCAAATAATAAGATCTAATTTCCACCTTTCAGGCATACCATATTTTTAGTCTTTTTAAATGAAATATCTTAGAAACAATAACTATCATGAAGATAGGTTTACAATACATTGAAAAAGCTCATAAATATACAGCTTGCAATCGGATCGATCTTAATTATAAGAAAAGATAATAATAGGACTAATGAATTGTATAAATAAATATACTTCATAATTTTTTAAGAGAACATTTTCTGATAAACAGCAAAATAACATAAGATAATTTTTTTAATCATTTTGTGCATTTTTCTTATTAAAAGTATATTATTTTCCTCTACTGACTTAGAAATTATCCATTGGACTATAATTAGAATGCCTATCTTGTATATATAATTCAGTATACAAATTAATAAACTGTTCTGATAATTTTTCTATAATGCACTCGAAATAAGTCCATTTCTTTCAAAAAAATTACATCTATAAAAATAGTCCACTATTTCTATTCACAAAGTTACGCAGTTTCCGTCATTAAATTTTTTCCATGCATAAAGAAGTTTTTTTAAAGAAGCGCAGATTATTCTCTAAACTTTTTCCATGCATAAAGAAGTTTTTTAACGAAGCGCATACTACCCTCTAAACTTTTTCCAAGCATTTTTTAATTGCTATCCGAAATCGTGCCGTTACCTAATTCTTTCAATTTGCAGGAATCGAGATGCAGGCTTGCCCAAGGCTTGTGGGATGATATTCGTAGAAGATCATCCCTATATATCAGCGACTTTATAGATGGTATGTCTTTTCATCTTTTCAGTTTGTTTTTATGTGTTCCAGTAAAAGGTATTAATGGAGGTCTTTTATCCCCTCAGGTTTTGTGGGACACAAGACAATCCATAAAACAATATCGACCATATTTTTTCTCTATTTCGCCTGCATTCTTCCGACCATCGCTTTTGGAGCCCTCAATGACAACAACACTCTTGGGCAGATCGGTGAGTTTTTTTCTTTCTTTTTTTAATGCTGCTTTTCAGTTCGCTGGATATGGATCGCATATAAATTTACTTTTCCTTTCCCAAGATGTTTTTATTGACCAAATAATGTTTTGACATTAATTGTTGCAAAATAAATAATCTTGACAGCTGTTTGTGATGTTATCCGTTATCGTTAGTTTGTTGTTGCTTGCTTAGTGCAAATTCTGTTCATAAGTTTCAAAGAGATATTTTTTTTTTCCTCTAATCATGTGCATTTTTATCTAATTTCGATTGTTAGCAGAAAATTTTTATTCAAACAACAATTGAGTTTACTTATAGCTTACCTTGAAGTTTGTTAAATATTTTGGATAGTAAACGGGATAATAGTAAATAATTGGGAAGTGAGTTAAAACCCCAAAGATTTCTTAAGCAGATTCTATGAAAAGTAATTTAAAGAAAGCACTTTTCATATTGTTGAAAAAGCAATTCCTAATTTCATTATCTTCACTAGCAATTTGCGTGGCACTTTAAGCTGAAAAACTGCGCACCAGACAATTCATCCAAATGTCAGTGTTTGTGATCACCATCAGTAGCTATAACGTATATACCAGTTATTCAATGTTTACTTAATTTGTAAATCACAAATAATGAATGTTATATTTATCAGAAAACAACGACCTTTAAAGAAAATGGCAAATATGACCATCTTAAAGAAAATACATTTTTTTTTTATAAAAGTCATATTTCTGCATATTTTCAATTCTTAGCATTCTTCAATTCTTTCAATTATTTACAAAATTTGATTTTAGAAATTTATTCATATGACAGTGAATATATTTTGCTTTTTACTTAGAAGGTATCGATTCATCATATACTTTAATTAAAAGAAATTTATTTTTATATATAAAGATTCAGTTCCATTTTGCAAATAATTTTCAAGGCAAAAATATTGAAAATATATCATTCTGCCTTCAAAATTCAACATTCTTCAATAACTGTTCGAATGTAACGTTGCCAAATAGATAAAAATGCTTTTTAAACAAAGCGAAATGGTATTAATATGCCATCATATAGTACAATATAAAATCAATACTATAACATTGCAAGGCCTCAGAAAGCATGACTCATACAGAAAAGTGGCGAACTTTTAATCTATACAAATTGCTAGAGAAGGAATTTGCAATAAAAGTATTACGAAATAATTTTGTTATGATTTTTTTTATTTCAATATTGATATTTTTCATCTATAATTAAAATTGTTGTATAAAAATATCATTTAAGAAAATTTTGTAAAGAAAACTGTAATTACAAAAAAGGAAGAAAATTATTTTCTTGAAACTTAAATCCTAAAAATTTTGTAGTCATTACAGAAAATATCGCCATGTGTTCTACCAGTTAGGTTAAGAGCATGTAAAAAACGTTAGATATCAAATACACTGATATTTTCTGTAATAAATTCTTCTTATAAATATTTTGAAATTGCATTAAGGCCCACTTTTAAACGAATTTGTGAGACTATATCACGTATCTTATACAGAAAATTTATCAACATAACTTGTATTTCGTGCAACATATTGCGGCGATATCAAGGCTAGTATAATAATTCTAAACTTTCAAATATCGTTGATTTCATATAACTGAATTTACTTTCCCATATCTAAAGATATCTTCCAATCAAAATCTTCCAGATATTGAATGCCATAATATTGAATTTCTGAAGAATTCTGGGCTTAAATGCCTTGGGCAAATACTATTCTACATGTTTCTAATTCGTCTATGCAGGAAAGACATCAATAAAACTATGATATTAACTCTTATAGAGACTGTTTATATTATCAAATTGGATCGAACCCTCCAATCAAGCGTTGCATTTAACCCTTTGCATATATGCCATACGATTAACCATTTGCATATATGTCATACAATTAATCCTTTGCAAAATATGTGTCATGATTTTTAGATTTCCACTGTTCGCATTTTCTTCTGTTTCATTACTGAAGGAGATTTCTAATTACATTATTCATGGACTACGTCACTAATCTATGCGTTAGTGACGTAGTTCCATTGAAGCATAGTGACGTAGTTCCAATGGCATATAATCAAAATTATTAGTATAATTTTTTTAAACAAAATGCATTACTTCCTATCCAGTATTTAAAAAGTCCAAATAAAATTCGTCATCACTTTTTTCAATTTTGCTGTACATTTCTTCCGAATACTTGTTTTTTGAAATTTTAGAGCATAATTTTTATTAAAAAAAACATATTTTGAGAAGCGAAAATGCATAATTCCACTTAAATATAATTTTTAAAATTTTATTTTGAATTCTATGGAATAGCTTATCGATTTAGTATAATCTAATATCAATATGGTTATTTTCTATGGTGACTGAGTGTAAATATAAGACTGCAAAGGATTAATCTCTGCTTATATGCAAATCTTGCGAGTAAGCTTTTTTGTGTTTACAAAGAAGTGAGCAGTCATTTATATACAATTCTATTATATGATCTTTTCAATTTATCTCTAATTCAGTAGTCCCCAAAATAATATGTCATAGATGAAAATTGATTTTTAAAGTTCCCGAAACATGAAGACTAAATGTGCGTTAGAAGCTAAATGTGCAATGAGACAGTCATGTGCATTATCAGCGGTCCTAATTCTTTCATTTAAAAAATCATCGCAGTAATAAATTTCATACATTTTTTATTATCAAGTCTAAAAGCACATGTATGAAATTTTAATTTTCTAATATTTTATTCGTAAAATAATATGGTATTGAATGCTTGCATGAATAGTTTTCAAAACTCCACATTTTTTTATTATTATTTTCAGTAATCGGTAACTCTTATATTTATTTTTTCATTGCATATTTTGTATTTCAAAATAAAATTTAATTTCTGCATAAATTATATTGAAAAAATATACTTTTCTTAAATGATGCCCAATGATATACAACATCGGACTTATTATAATGTAACGAAATCATTCAATTTTCTTAATTTATTCTTATTTGTAATTTTAAGTAGAATGTCTTTATTGTCATAAAGGAACTGATATCTTCAGTGATTCAATTTGCCGTATTTCATATTTTACAAGAAAAAAAATATAAAAGATAATAAGAAATGATCGAGAACTTTTGTAAATAAAATAAATTAGACGGGGGAAAAATCTAACTTCCTTGAATAATATAATTTTATATATTTTTTATAACGTTATAAATTTTTAGAGCCTGATTTCAACTTACTAATTCTTTTCATTCATATGTGTGTTAATTTTCGGCTCCAATTATGTTCTTCAGATGTTCGAAAGTCCATCATTGGTCAGACGCTAGGGGGCCTTATATTCGCGCTGTGCGGAGGACAACCCCTCGTAATCGTCATGACGACAGCACCTCTAAGCCTCTATACGAAAGGCAAGTATAAATTAACTAATTTTTTTCTTTGACTTCCATATTCATTTTCGTCCCATATAGAGGTACAAAAGAGTGCAGCTCTATTAACGTTAATTTGTCGGCAAAAAATATAGCTACGATATGCATTTTGAAAGCTCATAGTATTATGATAAGCACTTGTTTCATTATGTGCGTATATCAATTCCTAGTTTTAAGGATGTCTTCAAGGCACAATATAATTAATTGGAAAAAATCAGTTATTTCTACGCCCATTCTTATTCATTACAAGCAGTAATAAACAAATGATGTTGATTATATTTGTATTAGAACAAACTTACCAATTTGTTGGAAAAGGAAATTCAAAAATTGTAGTGTTGAATTGAACAGAAATGTTAAATTGCGAGTTTCAATCGTCAGGTCTTCATTTTACAGCTACGGTTAAGACATCTGTTCAACTTACTTAAAAGCTGGTAAAACCCAATATTCGTTTTAGCAATGATTACAATCAAGCTAGATGTTCCTCTGTTTCCACCAAAGAATCTTCAGGAAAGACAACTTACCCCCGAACTGGAGTTAAATCAGAATTCTACCTCAGATGTCTCCAATGTCGCTTTAAACCATAGAGAGTGCCTTTCTTTCTCTTTATCCTGTCCTTAACTAATGGACGTAGGTAGATAAGCTACACCATTCAAGAATAAAATATTTAACTAATATTTTTATTTTTTGAGGAAATGAAATGTGATACCCTCTTCGTTAAAATCTCGCAGTTGGAAAATTTTAAGCAGCCAGTATATTGATTATTTAGCTTTCTAATTAGAAAGTGGATTCTGTTTGGGTCGATTTCGTCATATTAATTTAACTTGAAACGTTAAAGTATTCCATCTAAGTTTTGTATCGGATTACAAAATTTGTTAATCAGTTTTAGTTTAAATATTTAAAAATATTATGTGCACTTATGAAAAGCAGGTTAATTAACTAAAAACTAAAATTTTATTAAAATCTAGACTAACTAATTAAACTTATATTGACTAACAACTAAATAAAGACTAGAATTTGATTTAAAAAGTTAGAATTTTGAAAAATGTACTGAAAATGTACAGTGAAATTTAAATTCCACAAAACGTTCTGAAAGCACCGAAACAGGTGACGACTGACAACTTAAACCAAGTTTTACATTTTCACTGAATAGCATAAATTGAAACATTTATCAATTACTGTTGCTTTCATTCAAACTAATTTGGCTTTGAGCAATGTACTTTTTTGAAACCAGAAAAATATAATCTCTACAGTTATAGAATAATTATCAACTCATTTTAATAAAATAATACTTGATCCTTTAAGAGAATATAAACGTTGGTTATCCAGGATGCGAGATAAAATAATTAAAGATTTTTCATAATTCACAAATTCTTTTTCAGTAAGTCATATTTTCTCGAATAAAAAAAATATTTAATATCACAATTGGTAGTTTTATATTCATATTTTAATAACATTCAACAGAACTGTTATCGAACTTTTTATACATCCTTAGCAATATGGTTAACTTTAACCCTTTGACCTCTAACCGGCTATATACATCCCACAAACCTTTAAAAATAAGTTTAAATGGTTTTTAATAAAAGTAGTATTTTTGGAGTTATTTCACCAACCTCTGGCTTTAAAATCATTTGCAAAAAAATTCCAAAACATTTTTCTTATTCAGAACTTATTATCTTTACTTGCGTAGAAAGGAAAGAGAAAAAGATCTTTGAAAAATTCGTAGTCAAAGAGTTAACGAATGATTAAGAACCATCAAAAGAATTTTTCAATTTCATAAAATCAAAAATAATAGAAATATACTATTAACAGTAAAAAAAAAGTTTTAAGTACCTAGGATCTTACATAATTTTACGGCTTATAAATTGCTAAAAAATTACGTGTTAGTAATTACAGGTCGATTTGTAAAAAATCGAATCAAATTTAAGATCTTCAGTTTAAGAATAATTTTAGCCGTGGTACGTTTAACATTATGAGCCATAAGGTCAAGCGTACTCTTGCTAAAATTATTTAAAGTGCTCTTAAGTATTAAATTAAGGTGTACGTAGTGGATGTAATAAAAGAATTCCTATTCAGAACATTGTAGAGGAATAAAAATAGAATGTCAGATATGTATACAATTCATAATATGTGTAAACGATATAAAAAAAACTCAACTGTAGGAGAGGAAATCCAAAAGTTTGTAGTATAAGCATAATTACATTGTCGTCCTTTTAATACAATTATAGTAAATACGAATTGCAAGATATATATTATATGTTCAATAAACACCAGCAATTTTCATAAATACTTTAAATTTTTATTCAATTAATGTGTGTGAGGTAACGAGTCCTGAAGTTAAAAAAAGTTTCATCTTGGAAGGGTTTTTTTTCACTTCCTTTTTTAAATTCTAATTGAGTTTTTTTACGCCATTCTTCTGAATTGCATACTACTGAAATTTAACATTCTTATGATGACTTGTTTTCTCTACAGCTCTATCTAACCGTGATTCTACAAATCTTTTATATTGCTATGAATATAAAGGCTTTATGTCATAAGCATTTGTAAGAAGAAATCTAGTAACGTTTTCAATCAAGAATTTCAAATAGCTCACTAGTAAACAAGTCACCCAAGCTCTAAATAATATAATTCAATAAACTTCTACATGATGACACCTTTTTTTTTGTTAATTTTTTGAATGAATTTGTTCTTTGGATCGATTAGTATCATAAGAATAATTTTGTAATCGACGTTATGTTTAAGAATATATCAAAATATATTTCGAGAAAAGGATTTTCTGAAAATCTTCACTGAAAAGATGTATTCAATCTTCAAGGAATACTGGAAATTTTTTTACGTCAATTTTTAATACTTTCAGAATTAACACATTCTATAGATTAATAAGTATAATAATGGACTTAATTTTCCATTGACGATTATATTTAAGAAAATATTTTAATTTAAGTATATTTCGCGAGAACATTATTTTCTGCAAATCCTCAATGAAAGGTTTAAAAGAAATATATTTAATGTTTAAATATGAGTAAAAATCTTACAGTTTTTTTGTTAATTTGAAGTTTCTATGACTATAGCTTTATTTTTTTTTTCGATGAATGCAATTTTGACAGTAAATGGATCAGTTTGTTAACTTATTTTTAATTATGCGAATATATCATTAAACTATTATTATAATTATTTTGTTTGATTCGAAAAATATTATATAATAATTCTTGAGTAGATCAGTAATAATTTTAAATAAAATTAATACTAATCATTTTAAATAAAAGTAAGATAAATATTAATGTAGAATTTTACAATTATTTTTGAAATTATATGATACAGGATGATTTTATTGTAAGCTATTTTTCACCTACGATGACAAATTTGAATTAATGTATCACTGAAATTGATATCAGAAATGAAAACTCACTAAACTCTCTCGCTTACTATATAAGACATTAAGGCCATCCAGCATAGTGTAAAAGGATAGTGAACTTGTTGAAAAATAAAATCCTTCAAATTTAATAAAATTCCATAACCAGAGAATCTATAATAATGACCTGAACATTGTTGTCAATTGTTGAAAGTTACGTAGTCGGCAAATCCTGTCTTATACTTTTTCCTTTAAAATAATGTTTTTAATGTATTATTACAATAACCTAATCTTTAATTGTTACAATAATTTAAATATCGTCAGATAATTATTTTCAAAAAGTGTGAAATTAATGATTCTTATTTTATATACTTTCATGACCAACTACAGTTAGATGATTGGTTACTTTTCCAAATATAAAACTCAAATTCTTCTTAGGGAAATATTTGCATCTTTAGTCTTGCTGAATGACAATTCTAGCAGTTTATCAGGGAAATATTAAAGAAAACTCTTAAAAAATTTTAAATATAAAAGCAATTAACTTCACATGTTAAATGAAATATTATAGACGTCATGCTGTATGCTTTTATATTTTTCGCACTAATCTCTAATCACAAAAATATATTTGGGTCAAATGCAATCAAACGATGGTTGATAATAATAAAGGAAAATGAAATACTCCTCTTGCTGCTTTACTTCCTAGAAATCAAGTGCACAAAAAATTCCAGCAATCGTTCAGTTGTAAAATAAGTTTCTAATTAACTCTTTCTCAGGCAATTTGGTTTCAAGTACTTCTGTTGGATAGAAAACTTTTAAGTACTTATTTGCGGTGGGTTTTTTTAATTAAATTAAACATAAGATGAAATTCTCAAAAGTGGTAGAAGTAGTAAGTAAGTAGCTGTAAGTAATTCGTGAAAATCGAAGATTTGATATTTGTGCTATTAAACACAATGTTAAAATAGACATCGTAAATATTATTGATGATAAAATAAAATTTTTAGTAAATAAAATCAAAGCATTTCAAAAGTAATAACTGTTGTCATAGAAATTGTACCTCATTTGTACCGCTTTTAAATTTATTTATTTACCTGTTGTAAACTTAAATTAATAATTAAAGTCCTTCTCAGAAATTGCGTGGAAATACTCAGGTAATAACAGAATTCG
>JAPMOR010047230.1:118035-145423 GCA_026543865.1 Argiope aurantia | reverse complement strand
ATTATAAGAAAACTTCAAAGAAACTTTCAATGCTAGAACAATTCGAAGACAATGAAAGAACTGTAATATTTTTTTTTCTCCATTTTTCTTAATTTTAAAGGCATACTGCATTTTCTACTAAAAGAATAAAAGCTTGTAAATTATAATTTTCTAAAAATGAAACTTTCATTGTTAACTTTTGGTCAAATTTATGTAGAATTTTTGCCAAACCGCCAACTGGGGTCATTTTTTAAAATTTGTCTATGCAAGGCGAGGATTATATTTTACTCATATCCGTATACAAGGTTTGAGAATTAATTCAAATATTTTTGCAAGAAATGTTATCTATACGTGATTCTATAAAAGTATTGCATAATCAAACTATATGAAATATGAAACGAAAGGTTTTCGTTCCCCTAAATAAGAGGATTAAAAGCTATACTTCTCCGCAAATAATTCTTGTAATAAACATACGTTTGTTTATACATTTTGGCATTTTTTCATTTGATAATACAAACGTTTACAGTTTTTGCATAGATTTTGAAAAATTTTCTTAACGTCTGAGCATTTTTATAAGCTGAAATTAAATTATGAATACGATTTAATCTTAAACAGTTCATTTAATTTTATAGTTGTTCCTTCACTTTGCAATAAAATTTAGCCTGAAAAAATATCGTAACAACCTCAAATATCCAATAAATACTTACATTGTGATTTCGTATTTATTTCGACAAAACCATTTGAACAGATTTCTTGTATAGTTTTAATTTCAATGAACTTTATATTAGACATTTTACTAGACATTAGCTAGTATTTCTTTCAGAGGGATGGTAGTAGTAAGCTCTATATATACTCGAACTCCTTTCTTTTCATTCTTCTTGAACTAGGAATTATTATTCTCATCTCAATCCAGACCTTTATTTATAACGACACTTTAACAAGGAAATGTCTTTTGTCCCTGTTCAACTTCGGGCTATCATAATCTGATAGCCCGAAATTACTCAAACCGTTATTATAAAAATAAGTTAGAAAGAGTGATTCATAGAATGAGCCAACTCAATAATATGCTTTTCTGCTAAATTACCAAATCATCAGTAGCATCTGTATTCACAAGATATTACGATTATTTTGAGGGTTTCATTGATTCACACATGTCCAAAGGGAATGAATCATAATTATAACCAACAGTCATAATTAAAATCATCTTCGTTACAGATAGAATGCTTATTAAGGGCTCTTAAACTGCTTATATTTTATTATTTTTTTCATTTTTTATGAGATCAAGATTACAGTGATGTGCGATTTAAAAAAAGCATTATATTTGAAAAAGGGAAACAAATCCATTCCATCAATCAACTGAAACTGGAAATAAAGTAACTGATCTAAAATACAAGGTGATTTAAAACTCAAGCAAATTTAAAAAACAATAATTCTTAAATGAATGAAGATGTAAAGAGGCAATTTAAATGTTGAAGTTGGAAATGAAATCATATATATTTGTCTCGATATCAGAATTTATGCTTTGCCATTGAAATCCTCCTATGTTTCTGCCTTTGTCGGAGCTATTTGTTACATGAAATAAATTTATAGTCGGATTATTAACCGAAAAACGTTCTTCCATTTGAAATTCAATCATTAATAGAATAATCATATTTTTTGCAACATTAAGAGCATTTCGGATTGTAGCAAAATAGGAGTAATAGAAAAATCGTTTAATGTTGCGAGAAAGTATAATTTTATCTGTGTGAACTGTATGAAGAATGACACACTGAACATTTGTTCCTTGTCTGACTAGATTTATCATATGTAATATATCGTTTCGACAACTGCAGAACTTTCTAGCGTTTAAAACGCAAGCAATGCTACGATTTCATTCTAGTTTCGAGACAAATAAATCTGGTTTTATTTTCTTTCTTTCTCTGCGGAATCAATCTTTTTATCTTTATTCAACTGAGAAGTAGATATTTTTAAAGCTTCTCATAACTTTTAAATCACCCTGTACTTGATAAATTTCTAAATAAGTAAGGTAAGTAATGCTAACTACCTATAACATTATTCACTCTCTTTTCTCTACAGTGATCTTCAATATCTGTCAGGACTTCCAGTTAAACTTTCACGCCATGTACGCATGTGTGGGGTTATGGAACACTTTCTTCCTTATCATTTTTTCCATCTTTGACGTCAGTCGCATTATGAAATGGTCGACTAGGTAAGCTGATATTTACTTTTTTCCTTCTCTTTTTTTATTTTTCATATTTAAATATTTACTTTAAGGTAAGTAAGAATAAACGAACGATAAATCTATTACAAATTCTTTGCCATTCTTTTAAATCCTATTGACTTTTAGAAATTGGCTTCTTTGGGAAACTTAGAAATCGGTTTCTTCGAAAGAATTGAAATGAATAATTGAAATGGTATCTGAATATTTCAAGGAGGGAAAATGGCATTCTTTTCTGCTTTTCAGAACACTTCTTTTTTATTATCTTGCAAGATAAAAACATAGCGCTAATGGGTTTTACTGCTATAAAACAGTTTTTAAAAAACTTTTGTTATTACTGTCACTTTTAATATGTTTACAATAAAAGAATAAGCTTTCCATAACGCATTCTATCAGAAAATTTTTTTTATCTTATTACTGTTAGAAAAAAATATCCACATATATTTATTAATTTTGAAAGAAAGAAAAATGATAAGCCTCAGAGTTATCTTTAAAGTTCTTATAAGAGGCACAAAAATAAGTTAATAATTCTGTAATACATTTGCATGAACCTTTATGAGATAATGTAACAGCTCTGCTCTTTTTAATTATTCATGAAAATATTTTCAACTTTTATTCACAGTGACTAACCTTTAGTTTTAGCTTCTTTTTAGCAGTATTAGTAAGTATAATAAATGGGTCAATTCACGCTCACTTGATACATGTCAAATGAGCAGAGAGACAGATTTTGGATCAACTGGGCCTCTTGAAGAAAGAAAGAAGACACCACGTCGCGTCACGGCGTACGAGAACATGCACTTGAATGTAAAAACGTTGAAAAAGAATTGATTATGAGTAAAATATTTTTAAAAATAAAATGAATTATCAAAATTTTCAACTTTTGTCTTATCCCTACTTTCAGACAAACGTTTTAGAAAATCATTTTTTCAAAAACGTTTTCTGAGCTTGATTATTGTATATTTGAAAACTAATTAAAGCTGCTGAAAAACTTCTTATAGCAGTCTAATATGAAATAATTCAAATATATTGAAGAAAATACCAGGCAAAGAAAGAAGTAATATATCACGAATATTGTTTAACATGTTTTTTGAATAAACTTTGAAATGAATAAACTATGAAATGATTTTGAATAAATTATGAAACTATTATAGTTCAACCGTATATCTGGTTTCGAAGTCAATTGTGTATTTCAACTGTGTAACTACGACAACCATGCTAAGCTGCTGAAACTGAAATTTGTATTCGTGTTACATTTTCGCCCGGTTTCCTTATCAATAAAAAGCACATACTATATTAATTTTACTTTTACTTACGAAATTACTTTTATTTTTGGTCCCCGTATTCGAGTATGCATTCGATGCTGAAGATTGCAACCTGTTACGACATAACTTAAGTATTGCATTTCAACGCACTGCTTGAAGCATAACTTTTTTCTGTTTTACACCAATTTCATTTCCTTTTTTTATATTATTTGTGGGCATATATCCCTCGAATATATTAAGTGGGTATGTATCTCTCAAGTACTATAAATGGTATAAAAAGGGTATATAAAATCCCTTTTTATATTATTTGGGGATATATACCCCTCTGCTGAAGATGTTTTTTTCCCAGAATAAAGGCAGATGTTGTAAACTACCTAAAAAATATGTGCGTCTACTTCGTGTTCAATTGGTTTTAATAAATTCATTTTTGGTAACGAAATATAACTTTAATTAAAAAACAAAGAATAACTTTAATAAACGCAATAAAAGAGTAAAGAAACAGAATTAATTCAACGAACATAAGACTGAGCAAGTCCAATAGAAGCCTTTATATTTTCCAATGATATATAGCCCAGGCGTGAAGTGCTTAGCATTCGCATGAATTCCCATATTATATTTTTAAATTGCCTTCCTTGTCCTGCAAGGAATGCACTTAATAGTGTTACTTCTGTGAGCATGAAATAAATTTAACAGCGTTTCTCCTCTACGTATGAAATAAATATAATAATATAATTTATATAGTGACTTTGATAAGAATGAGCATTTGCTTCTCGAACCTTTTTTTCCCACTAAAACCTAAAAAAAGGTAGTAAAATAAAAGTTGTACGCTTTCCAATCAGGAAAAGAAGGACTGGTATTCAAATATTTCTATATAATTAGAAAATTGGTGGAGAGAGCGTTATCCATCACAAAAATTGTTTCTGTTCTTTTTGCTTGAATAACAAGAGACTTTCTTCCTTTTCTTCCATATGTTGTTGTTGTTACTTATGACATTTTACAAGCCCGCTGACGAACTCTTCCATATGTATCGCGGATATGGACTTATTTCCTTCTTTACAAGTGATTTTCATTCTTACATTCTTTCATTCATAATGATAGAAATAGACAGGTATCAATTGTTTAGTTAAACTATGTTTATGTCGGAACAATCCTTGGCTGCAACAGAACAGTAAAATTTCACAAAAAGTCGACAATCTGACGCCAAGATTGGACACATACTTGATCAGACTTTTGGGTCGATGGAAAGTGAGAAAGTCGAAGAGATCACATTTATCCCTCCTTTTTCCTTATCTGAGCATACATATACTTTGATATCATATTGTTGACTGGTAACGAGATTTTGTTTTTGTATTACGGTCAAGGGTTGTCCCAGTATAAACAAGGATTTAGACAAGATTTTCCTAACCTCTTCTTACAATGCAAAAATTTTAATCGACAAACATTTTCAAAATTGAATTACACTTACAAAATTAAATTTCGAATTGCTTCATTAATTATTCTTGCATTCTATAAATGCATCGCAATAATTTAATATAATTCTTTTTTTATGCTTCGCAGTATCTGAAGAGCAGTAAGGGATTTGAGAGATCAGTTATGCACATCTTTCGAAAAATACCTTGTGTGTAAACTTTTTAAATATTTTATCATATTCTTTACAAATCTTTTCAATTTCAGATTTTTTTTAAATTTATCTTTATTCACTTTATTTAGCTTTAATCATTTTTTTCGCAAAGAATTTTTAGATAGATAATTTTACATATTACAACAATTTATCGAATCTGCCCCTACAAAAAAAATAGCAAAAGAAATATCAATTTCGTTTCAAAATAAGATACATTATCCGTACTAAATCTGCGTCTCTTTTTATTATTATTATTCAACAGAGCTACAGAGAAGTTATTAGATAAATCATGTGTCATCATGAAATACCTCTTCAAAAAACACATTTTGTATCAGAATATTTTTGGTGATTTAACATTTTAAATGACGTTTATTTACTAAAGATAACTCGAACTCGTACTTACAGTAAATATTTTGAAAAATATAAAAATATTTTTTACAGGCTTAAAGTAAATTTGTTATTAGTCATATGTATGCTCGAGAAATACATATGCAAATATGTGAAAAAAATAAAGTTAAATCATAGGCATCAAAAATTAAAAAAGCAAACGCTATTATATTACCATTTTAGAGAGTTTTACAAAAGAAACATCAGCTCGAAATCGTTTACTGAAAATAATCCTGTTTCATTCGATGTGGATCATTTCAAATATCGCAGAAACAGATGCTTTCGTCATAAAACTGAATGCAACATTGAATGAAACTTTTAAAGAAAATATCTTTAAAGACGAGTCATGTAAACTACAAAGTATCTTAGTGATGTTGTTTTATTTTTACTAAATGGAAAAAGAATAAGGGAAGCGAGACCAAAGCGATCTGAATAGAATATATTTCGAAGACTATTGGTGTTATCTTCAAAGAAACTTCTGTGAAATCATGCATTCATTTCGTATTTGATATTTTCTCTGTGTGATTAGGGAAAAAATCGCACTGTGTTTAAGATTCTTCGCAGAGTATCTTTCAACTTTTCCAAGTATTAGAATGCAAATCATTTTAGTTATTTATACTTTTAAAACCTGGATTTTTTTTATCTTAATTTGTTTAATTGTATTTACGTGACGTTTAGACACAACACAGGGGCTATTTAGGGACGGATCTCGTAATCTTTCCAACAGTGAAAATAAAATAATAGTAATATTGATAAATGTGACTCCTAGAATAATCATCTACGAATCATTATTCAAAGTGTAATTATTACATTTTGGATTAAAGAATCATACACCTCGATGAAAGAAAAAAATTAAATATACCAGAAACAAAACAATTGAAAGAACAAAAATAACTGTGGCTAACTTAATTTAGCCTTTCATTTCATACTTCATTTACAAAGCGAAATGGACGCCACTATAGATGCGACTGATGTACTTTGTTTTTAATTTTGCAAGCAGTTCAAACGTCAGGAAATTGGATGGTAAAGTGTTATGGTATTTTATATGCCGAATCTAAATGCTTCTGAACTTAATCTTTGCACTGACTGATGACAAAAAAATTAATATCAAATACGTAACATAGAATCTTAAATTTTAGCATCTGCATTCTAAGAAAGAAGCAGCAGAATTCAGTATTAAAAGTCAAATACATCTAACTTAAAGGACAAAAGTCACACAGTTGAAATAAATTTAAAATTATAAACTAGTCTTTATAAATTCTATCAGAAATACTTGATAAATCTCATTTAGTTAATCGAATTATGTTGAGAAAAAAATTGTAAGATGTGATTCTGAGAAAAATGGCATGAAAGAACAATTATTATATAATATTTGTAGAACTTTTAGAATCAATTTAACTAGTATTAAATTTATTTTTCACATAATTCAATATTAAAATTTATTACATGAAAAACTTTTAATAGCGTGTAATTTCATTGTTGAAATTTACCACTGGATTAATTTTGAATTCTTAAAGTTGAGAATTTAAAAATGCATTTTTCCAACACCATTTACTTCACTTATTTAAGTAATTTGTTATTTAGGTTATTTGTATTGTTAATGAAAAGAATAAACTTCTAAATAAAATCATTAAGATCTTTTTTTTCCATAAAACTTTTCAAAAACTGAATCATCGATCACATTTTTAAATGTTGGATATATAAATAAATTTATATTTTGAGAACTCTCCGAAATATTTCTATCAGGATTATTCAAAAAATCTCTTAATGTCAGGTATGCTAGTTCTTCTCTATAATTTAATATATTAAAAATCGAAGATACAGGTAAGCGTTTCATGCTCTAGATTACTTATATACATTAAATGATTTATTTTTAAACTGCCTTAATTTTTAAATTTTGCATAATTTTACAATATAAAGTTTAAGCATAATTCATAAAATTTTAAATTTTCCTACTAACATTAAAAAAGGATAATTATTGTCATTTTCCCTGAAAATTCAATCAGTTTTTTTTTTTTTTTTTGCCTTTTAGATCAAGAAACTGAACACTACAATTTTCTCGGTAAAATAGTGGCGTAAGTATATAAAGGAGAAAGGCCGGGGTCGGTTGCTGAGATACAGAGTAGTCCAAGTAAAATACTTCGACGTGAGCCTTGAAATCTGGTTCTGACAATAGTTTTTATTTTTTATGTGATGTTTAAAAATTTATCAACAAAGTTGCATTCTTTTTTTTTTTTTTTTTTTTTGAGAAATCATTTGCTAAGGAATTGTGTTTTACGTTGATAAATCTTAAAGAATCGTTGTTTCATTTATACTATTATGTTGAAGATGCAAAAGCGAATTATTAGCAATTTGATAATCTATTAGGACTTCGGTGGCCAGATTTTAAGGTCCCAACATCGGAAACGGTACATTGCAAAGGCAAGTGTTACCTCTCTTGCCTGGTATGGCATGAAAACTTGGAGAGGAAGCCATCCGACTCTGCCGCAGTCATCGTCATTTGACTATGGCTCAAAACTACGAGATCCAGCCCGAAATAGACCTAGTGTGGCTTCGGAACAGGACTTAAATATATCTTTCACTCTTTTTTTTTTAATTTTATCCCTTTTTTTCTAATTTATTTTCAAATTTATCAGCAAAAGTGCAATTTATTTTTCGAGTAGTTTCTTGTCGAAATCAGTAATAAAATAATTGTCAATAAATCTTAAGATTTATTTACACTGTAGTACTAAACATGCGGTAGAGGAAATCTAGCAATTTTATTATCTATTTCTGGAGTCTTGATTTTTTTTTCCCCCGTCCCTCATTTCTAGTTTTACTAATTGGTTAGAATTTGCAAGAAAAAAATACAAATTGCATTCTGAAACGTTTCTTTCAAAAAATTTGTTTTACGCCGGTAAATCTTAACTCGTTTATACAGCTTAGCTGAAGACACAAAAGAGAAAAATCAGTAATCTTGCAATCAACCGCTTGTATTTTGAATTTTTTTATCCAATTTTTCTAATTGATCATCAACTTAATACTTTCAACTTGGAAGTATGCATTGTTTTTTGATTGAAGAACACAGAAAATGCCTAAAATGCATCATTTTATTAGTGTCATGAGTAGAACATCTAAAAATAATTGCTTGAAAGCAAGGGTTATTGAATTATTTGGTTACATTATTTAGATTATCATATACTAGATTCTTAGTTAATAATATAGCCTAGTAATAATATAGCCAAAGCATAATGACCTTAACCGTTATTCTAAACATAATGACATTATTAGCTTATCATCTATTAAAATACAGAACGGCTTAATTGGTTAGTTTTCGTCAAACTGTCGAATAATGGTTGCTTTAAGTAGATAGATGGTTTATCGTCCGTTTAATCCATTTGAATTAGGAATATCACCTAAGACAATTCTTCGGGATCCTCTCTCAATTTCATTATGCATATTTATAGTATACTTTTATGAATTAATTCGAACAGAAGGAAATATAAGGACACTATTATCTTCTTAAAGAGGTTGAACAAGCTTTATATGATCCAGTTTAACTTACTTTGGCTGAGTATTAAGTTTTATTTTAAAAAGTTTGAGATTCGAATCCGGGTTAAGACCTATCTTCAAAGATATTTAATCTCCTTAAGAAAAGCACATCAATCTCAAATAATGATATGCGTTTGAAATGTAAAATTGCAAATGCGAAAAGAGTGTAATCGATTTTCGAAAATTGTTTCCATTACTGAAAAAAAATTCTCTTTAAAATTCATTTCCCGCTCTCGCTTTTCCAACCGCACTAGCATCTGAGTTAAATTCAAAACATATATTATCAGTGTTGATACTTCTCATATACTATTTATGGTGATCTCTGAAAGAGTAAAGTTCCATGTTAAATAAAATTTACAGAAAAATAATTGAAACTTTTTTTCATGCTTCTTATAATTTAAACTTTTTGGATTACAAGAATTACTACAAAAAACCTTTCTAGCCATGAATGTTTGTCGTCTACAAAACGCTCATACAAATAAACTCATTTTAAGATTTATTTTTTAAATTTCATGATTACTGAACTTCTTCGATAATTTAGCATGTTGAAAAAGAATACTGTAATAAAATAGCTTCTTCTAATTTATCATGCAACTAAGAAATCAACCTCAGTTTATCTGAATAAGTTTTACAATTTTTCAAAAGCTGAATAACCAAATTTTACTTTTTTTATTTGTAATTTTTCCTTATTTATAAATAATTTTTAATCATAATTTTGCATAGAAAGCATTTAGTTTCTAGGGGGGGGGGGGGTTCTCTTTAAAATCTGCAGCAGGGCTTATGAAATTTATCGACTTATACCTTTTTTTTAACGGTTGTCCAAAAGAAGGTCCAAATTTCCTCATTAAAGAATTCTACCGACTCCAAAATATCATATAAATTTATTTTTTAATGGTGAATAAAAAAAAATATTGAAAGTAATTATTTGGCTAATTTTAATAAAAATGTGAAATATGTGTTACTATTTTTGATATGAAATATTTAAGAATCTTTGAAAAACTTTGCTGCGAAAGTTTTCATAACTGTGATTTGGGTAGATTGAAAATTAAAGAAACATTGATATGAGAAGTTTTTAAATTATTTTTATTTACATCTTTCCCTAAAATAAATTGATATCCTTCATATATGAAAATCAATTCATAAAGATATCTTAAATCAAGAAAAAATATTTAATTCTTTTCTAACAATGAATGTATTCCATCCTCAAAAATTATTGCATGTGTTTTTTTAGACGGAAATGTTCTATTCAAATGCAAAACTTTTCAAAACTGGGTTACTTTGGCGCATTTACAACATTTACTACAGCAGGAAAGCATTAGATTCTACCTCAGGAAAGACAGGCATCCGTTGTTTCACATTCACTCGTTTTTTTTTTGTTTTTTTTTTTTAAATTGTCAATGATTCGAATTGGGTCGCTTGAATAAGCAAGTTCTGCCTAAGTTCCTTGAAGATTGAAGATGAACTTTTCTAATTACAACTGCGTTTAATATTAATTTTTTTTTTGCTGATTTATTTCGATGTATACTATAGGAATAATTTTAATATAAAATAACGAATTTAGTAACCCCTCACTGTTGAAAATGCCTTTTGTGGTTGTGTGAGAAAAAGAGGAGGAATCTAAATTGAGGCTTTGTCGAGATGCTATATTTCTGTCCTTCAGTCCAAAAGGTTAAAATTTGTGCTCAATATAAATCTTAGAAATTCATTAGAATAATTATTAATTATGTATATTTTGTGTTCGAATGAATAACAAAAAATATTTAAATAATTTTTTAAAACTGGTTTTCTCTCATTTTTTAAAAGAATAGATTCTTTTTTGTTGTTTTTTCAGGTAAGCTTCAGAAATTTCATTTATACTCAGTTTTTTGCTCAGAAAATTATAACAATTATGAAGACCTCGTGACAAGAAACTATTTAATAAACTAACTTTCAACTTATTTAATAAACTAACTTCAAGAAAACATTTAATTTTAGAATCATTGCATATTTGTTTCTCGTGCTATGTTAAAGATATGCGCGTTTGTATTCCCAAAGATATTTTTCGTCAAAAATATAAACTAAAAAAAACTCTGCACTCTCAATGCAATTTAAAATCATTTTAATACTTCCAGTAAATTAAATTAAAATACTATTTCGAAAAAGAAAAACTCTACAAGTAAATTGACATTGCTCTACAAGTAAAAAAATTTTACAAGTACAAAAAAAAACTCTGCACTCCCTTTGCAATTTAAACTCACTTTAACACTTCCAATAAATTAAATTAAAATGCTATTTAGAAAAGGGAAAACTCTACAAGTAATTCTGAAATGCTTCTAATGAATATATTTGTCTTGTTTGTAAAACTTTTTTAAGTTCACATATGATAAATAAGTATTATTTTAAAACTATGATTATTAAGTAACTATCTCTTCATTCAAGCTTTTTCATCTAATGCTAATACTTTTATAATTTCCTTTTAAAACCTACTGTCAGTCAAAGAATCAATCATTTTGAAAGTAGCATTTTGCGTTCGTACTCAGTATTAAATTAAACATATGGTAATAGAGTTATGTTTTCATATGCACAAAAATTTCTAAAATACTTCATTTTTATTTGAAATATTTTTATCAATTTCTTTTTTCTGAAATAATGAAGTGTACAATATTTTTGTACATATATCACAATCCGTTTTATTCTCCAAAAATTGTGAATTTATTTTTTAAATTTTTAAACTCTTTGTTTCTTTACCTTCTGAAAATACTTTTTTTTTGTTAACTTATTGATACCAAAGAAATAAATGGGTGAAAAGGCCCATCTGATGCCTTGAAAATGCACTTTATTAAATACTAACTTTATAGTTGAATCACTGAAATTCGAAACAGAATGGGTGAATCTCATATATTAAATTTTCGAAGACAATTAATTTTATTAAGAATTTATTAATCTTCGAGATCAAATTTTTACATTTTAAAGAAAACAATAAGATATTAAAATTATATTTTACAGGTGCGTCCATATAGAGTGAAATCGTAAAACTGTTGTCAAACTGAAAAAACTGAGGCAATTGAAACTACTATTATTGATAAACTATGGTGTATATTCTCAATATTTAAAAAAAGAACTTAATGATTTAAGTAAACTGTCTTCATGTAATAATATTCCGGATATTAAATTTAAAAAAATAGAGACCGACAAAATATAAATTTTGTCGTAATTACAAAATGGTGAAAATTTCATTGGCATTATTTCATTATTGCAAAACTAAGGCGAATTTGCTTCCAACGTTTCCATTAAGATTCGAGTTTCAAAATAATTCAATCCCTATTCACTGTCAAAAAATATATTTAAAAATTTAGTTAAATCAAAATTCTGATATGTTTCTTATGTTTTCCAGGAAACAAAATAATCATTTTTCATCAACATTTTCATTATTTTTGAAGTACGCATTTTTTATTTATATGAAATAAAATAGTTTTGGACATGAA
This sequence comes from Argiope aurantia, assembly GCA_026543865.1. Taxonomy (NCBI): domain Eukaryota; kingdom Metazoa; phylum Arthropoda; class Arachnida; order Araneae; family Araneidae; genus Argiope; species Argiope aurantia. The sequence continues at coordinate 132,961 of JAPMOR010047230.1, read as the reverse complement.
ACGTTATAGAGAAACTTTTAAAGTTGATAACTTGTGATAAATATTTTTTTGCAAAAAAAAAACTCACTAATTTTTGTAAACAACTCTCATGCAATTAAACCCGTGTTAAGAAATTTTTTAAAAAGTCATCAGATTCAGCAAAATAATGAAAATTTCAATAGCGCTAGGTAGTTTTTCCTCTCACTGGTTTTAAAACTAATGACAATTTGTTTTCAGATGTTCGCTGGATTGAAGATTCAAGTTGTAAAGTATTTCAGCTCACGTTCATGATTAAAAAAATCTCTCTCCATTTTAAAAATATTTTTGTATGTGTTTTCCAGTAAACGCAGTTACCTCTTTTCGTCTGTATCTTCTATATCATCTCTATCTTGATTCATAGAAGCTTGTTTTTCCACTAATATAGGGCAGAATAATTTTGACTGTTTCTAATGGTAAGTCTTTTCTTTAAACATTCTTAGAGGCGAAATTAAGTACATCATTTGCTGTTATTCTTTGAAACCGCTATTATCGAGTTATGTTATGATTGAAGACATGAAAAAAATATGAAAACAGATGATATACTTTTAAATGTGCTAAAAGAAATCTAATAAACCTTATCTTCAAGAAAGTGAAAACGCGCAATGGAACGAATTCTTCAAGAAGAAATCAAGTGGTAAGTGTTATCTAGTAGAATTAGTTAAGGCTTAGTAATACCCAGCCAAAATCAGATGTTGCCGGTGAGTAAATATACATTTTTCTACATTCTAAATTTCGCTGGATGGCTATGATGGTCCGAAAATACAGATAACTTCAAAGTACAGGTTAGTGCATGCATTTTGAAAAATAATTTATGAAATATACAACATGTAAGTATTTCGAAAATATTTCTGTTTTCATTTCCTAATTGTTCTATAATGTTAATCCTCATTGCTTCTACCATAGTGGAACATTATGCTAGAGCTGTGATCTGAAGATCTCGAATGTGATTAATGTGATTGCAGTTTTTTTTTTTTTTTACTTTTAAATTTCAGAAGAAGAAATAAAGTTTTGGTTCCTAACAGTGGATTTTACATGATAATTTCGGTTTTCTTTTTTCTCTTTAGAATTAAAATTTCAGTGGATTCAATTATGAAACTACAGTTCTATAAAATTAATAACTGGAATGATGTGGTTTCAGCTTTTCATTACCAACCACATGAAGAAGAAATAAAGTCTTGATTTCTAAAAATGGCTTTTCTTTAATAATCTCGGCGTTATTTTCTTTCTTTAGAATTATAACTTCAGTGGCATGATGGAAACTACAGATCAATAAATTTAATTTGGTTGTAAAATTTAATGATGCAAATAAAATTTTCAAATATTCTTCATACAAGTTAGATTGTCTAAATAAAAGACAAAAACTGAATCCTTATCTGCAATTAAAAGTCAATTATCGAATTTTTCCTCCTATTTAGAGACTATATTCCCTATTAAATCAGACTGAATTAAGATTAAATAAGGTTTAACATTTAAAAAATTTAGTTATTAAATCAATTTATTAAATCAAATTTATTTTTGATTTTGATTTTTTCTTTATTTTTCTAATAAGCTTTTCTAAAAAGTTGGCTTTTCTTATCTTTAAAAAAGTAGTTAAATATGTATAAAATATAATAACTGCAAAACTTTATGACTTATTTTCAAAAGTATTATTTCCGTTTGAAAATATTGGAATGTCATACGTTAGAGCATCTGCTACTTTTTTTATGACATTTGTGGTGGTATGTAGATTATTATGATCTGTGCAGGAAGCAACAGGACGAATGTTGTAGGAAACATTTCTTTAATAATCACATTCACACACTAAACAATTACAAACACAAAGACCAGACATTCGCGCGCGTGCGCTTCACAGTGCAGCATCCCATCTCCTTCTCTGTGCATCACATCTCATTCTCATTACAATCGCAATGCACTATGGGATGGCCTAATCAGGCATCGCCATCTAGTATCCAAAAGAGAAGATAAGTGTAATGCAACTGCTACACATTGGATTTTTTTGTTATTTCATAAATAATATAAGTATACTTGAATTTTAAAACCGTAAATTCATTGTAGTTCGAGAATAAATAAATATTCCTTATTTTTCTTCTTCGCGAATTTCATTTCTTTACTTTTGTTAATTTTCTCATTACATATCTTATCTTGAAAACTCAAGTAAGATATACTGAAATAAATGTTTATGATAATTTGTATAGTTTCCGTTATAAGTTAGCGCAAAAAATCTGAACTAGATCGCAACTGATGTACATTCAATTTTTAAGTACTATACTTTATACAGAAATGTAAATACAAATACATCAGCTGATAATGCAGTAAAGCCTCAAATTTTATATTTATGGTGCAAAAATAAATGGGTTTAATACATTCTTTAATATGTGTTATTATAGTATCCACTTTTCTAAACTTTTTATTAGGTATTGTAAAATAATAAATAATATAATCTTTTTTTTTTCATATTAGTGATTAAGACTAACTTTTTTTAATCTTTTATTAGAATTTTCTATAATGCATCAGTTTTATTCATTCTAGTCTTGCACTGAAGTTTTATTTTAGCAAATGATTTATTGCAATAATAATTTGTCTCCTAAGAATAAAACTTGAATTTTCTGTGGCAGTTTTGAACGAATTAAAAAAAAAATTTAAACTCCGCATACATTTCTCGTACAGCACTGCAAAACGCAAAGCCCTTGTCGGCAGAAACAAGTTTACCGCCATCTATAGTTGAAAATATAAACGAAACGCTAACCGTTCAACGGAGTTGGAAAAAGATTTTCAGTTTCACAAACTTCGCCCTCTGATAACGAAATTTTTAAGATTTGATTACAAATATAGCTTTTAAAGATGAAAAGTTACAAAAAGAAGTAGCAACAAATGTTTTCTAATTTCAAAGTACATTTCAATTATTTCTATATGAATAAAAATCAAAATGTTGCATGCAAAATTACCACAAAATCATTCTCATTCTGGGATCTCAGTTAGTGCAGAGAAAGCGAAAAGCTGATCTTCTACTGCCATCTATCGAGAACTAATGAAACTAAAAGCTAATGGGAAATGGCTCTTCAAAACCTTTGAAATCGTATATTAATTTAAAAACAAGTCTTGATAAAATCATAGTTTTATTGAGTGTTTCAATATTTTTAATGCGATATTCTAAGATTAATTACTTAACAATTGTTAAGTAATTTAAACAGAAAATTCAATTCATATTTACTTAATAACCAAATACATACCAAAAAGATTATCTAATTTAACATAATTTTTTTTCGTTAAGCTGAAATTTATATTGATGGATTAGATCAAAATAAGAAGATTCTTCGAAATATTTAGATTAATTCTAAAAATAATGTTGGTTTTTTTTTATCCAGTTTTGTGCAAAATTGCTTTAGAATTTCTTGTGCATTTCTAGTAGTGATATTTATATAGCATAATTTTAAACATGTTTTCGGTAAAAGGAATATTATTCATTATTAAGTATATAATCTGTCATTTAGAAATAAGATTTTTTGTATAGAAAATCCTAGTAAAATAAAAACAAAAATTTTAAAGTGCATAAATGGAACATCGCTTCACGTGTTTTTGAAGTGACCAGAACAAGAACTGAAAATTTTCTTTTATTTTCTTCTTCCTTTTTGCGAATTAATCAAATTTTACCATTTTGACTTCTAACGAGATATATGAATCTCACGATCCTTCTGAAATCAGTTAAAATAGCTCTTAGTAAACTTTTTTGGGTTATTTGGACATAATGTCTCAACCTCTAGCTTAAAAACCATTAGAAATTCAAACAAATCTGACTTATTCAGAATGTATTCTCTTCACTTGCGTAAAATATGAAAAGAAAAATATTTTTAAGATTTCGCAGTCATAGAATTAAACACTGCGATACAAACTGAATGGAGATATACAATATTTTAAATGAGATTCTTATAAATTTTACATTTCTCTCAGCCAACAAAAAATATATCTAATCTATAAAAGAATTTCTGTAACACTCTATTAAACTTGATTTAAAATTTAAAATACAAATTGTTGTGTCAGTTAATTGTTGTGTCTTTCATAATATTTTAGTTTTTATAAGCTGCAAAAATAGTAACAATTTTTATTTCATTTCTAAAATACTTTTATCAAGCTCATTTATTCAAATTTTAAGGCAATGTAATATTTTTGTATTTTAAATATAAAATTTAGCTCTTATACTAATAAATAAACTAACTAATGAAAAATAAATATAATTAATATTATCTTTTTCAATATTTCAAAATAAAAAAAAGAGTCAAGTTTTAATGAATTGTCGGGAAAATATATATCTAATTTTAGTAATTTCATTATATGCATATTGACATTAGCTTTCTCGTGAATATGTTCAAAAAGAAATTGTCAAAAAAAATTATAATGTTTTTATTGTTATGTTAATTGTTAAAAAATGTTATGTAAAAAAGAATTATTATGTTTTTTTCGTTAATAGTATATTAAGTGTCATTCTGTATCTATCATAATTAAAAATGTGTGGAGTAGGTAATTATTTTGGGTGTTTAATGAATTACGTGCAATTGCTTAACTTTTACATCTTTAATAAAAATTGGATTTTTAATTATTTCTATCAATGGTGTTTATAAATAAAAGGTTTTATTGTATAATTAGTATCTATGCATATTTTACAGTATTTGCCTTAAATAATTCTTAAATGAGCTTTTAGCAGAAATAATTAAATATGATCATATTTAGCAAATGTTCTCATAGGACTCATTCCAATCTTTAATTAATATAGAGATCCGTATTGTTAGTCTATTCAAAAAATTTCAGCAATCAGATTTATTCATTTCTTTTCTTTCTGGCAGAAGTTGCAGATAATATAAGACTTTTCATCTTTTAGATTTAAATTAAATTTTCTTTCATAAATATTTCTAATATCACTTAGAAACTTTTAACTTGAAACTTAGAAACTTTTCTTCCAATTTGTGCACCTTTATTTAGTGAAAAGCTATTTACATCTTACTAAGAATAGGAAATTAAAATGCTTCAGGCTTCTGAAGTACCTTATAGCTTATGGTAATATTGAAATTTTAATTCGGAAAATGGAATAAATTTCTAATTATTATATCACCTCCTGCATGTTTCTCATATTTCAAGCAAAGAAGAATTTTCGATATTTTTATAGAAAATTCTGCAAGTTAACCTTAGTAATGCGATTCGACTCTGGTTTAAATTGATTAAAAAGCATTTATAAATTTGTTTCTTGTCAGATAAGCTCTTTTTAGTATGTTAAAAAAAATCACTTCATGCATGTATGTCACTTTACAATATCATATATCTTGTTAAAAAATGTTTAATTTCTCTAATAATAATACTCTATTTGACTAGATTTTGTTTAAAAATTCAATTATTTCAGTTCTCAGTTAAGAAAAATTAAAGTAGAAACTACTAGGGAAAGTTTATCCATTTATTTTTATCTCATGGAATGCACATTTCCACTTTGGATGCACATTTGTACATGTGCACTTGTGCACTTTGGATGCACATTTATTTGAAAAAAATTTGTACTTGTGACGAATAGATTTTATACAAGCATACATTTATTTCATAATTAGGATTTATACTCCAACATGAAATTGAGATAACTTAATGTAATTAGTATTACAAAAAATTTAAACAAATACATGCCATTCTGATATGTCAAATACACCCAAAGGTGTATTTATATAGTATTCAATTATTGAACACTTAATATCATAAGATGAGCTGACAATTACATGAATTCTTATGAATGGATGAATGTTTTCCATATACCGGCGGTTGCCCCAATATAAATATAATTGATGTAATGAAGTTTATTAACAAAAATTGTCAAATATAGGAAATTCATCAAATTATTTTTCTTAAAGTATGTTTATATTTTTAATGAAAAATTATCAGAATAATTTAATTGTTTTTTCCAACAATCATACTAAAGTTATATTTTGATCTTATCATTTGTTTTTATAGAAGGAGTTAAAAATTCGCTCTCAAAGATTTTACAAACAAAACCATTTAAAAGGCATGATAAAATTTATAATGACTCTTGCGAAAAAATAATGCCCTTGTATGGGCTTTCTTTGATTTTTTTTTAAATTTTCCAAATTAGCAGCGATTTGACCAATACGAAAAATTCTCTTCTTTCACAAGTTTTAAAATCTTAGTTTAAGAGAACTAAATACACTGTATGAATTATGCCTATGTAAGGCATTCAAAAGACTTTGATAGCTTATATTACTGGATAAAAGGAAACTGTTATATATTTAATTAATTGAATGAAAGATATGCCGTCACATTTTCTTGTATTATGAAAGGGAAAAATAAGATTTTGCTGGTTCAGGAAATTAATAATTTAGAGCTCGTAACATTTCGCAATTAAGAAACAGCATAAATTGCAATGGAAATTTTAATGGAATAAAGAATAGATTCTCGATTTATTTATGTAAAATTTTATCATCTATTTTATGCTTTTCTAACTTACTTGGGTTTTCCCATTTGATAAATTTCTCGGATATCTTTGGATGTAAATTCTTTGTTATTATGAAAAAATTCAGATACATTAAAAGTTCTTTAAAAATATTTCGGAAATCAAGATAAATTCAATTACTACAGAAAATCCTTTTGAAATCGAAGCTTGCAGTTCATAAAAGAATAGCTTTTAAATGTGTGTTAGAAATTCGCATTATTAAACACGGTATAAAAATATACAGAAAACCAATTATATTACCCATATGAATCGTTCATATTCTTAAGTTCAGTTGTGAATGTTTGGTTTTGATATCCTTTCAAATGAGCACTATTAGTATCTCCTTTTATAAATTTCTCCAGTCTTTAGAGAATACTCTGTCTTGAGTATGAGACAATTAACAAATTATCCTTACTGTCCTACAGGTTTATCCGCTATCTAGAAGACTCACAATCATTTACAAGTGATATATTGACGGAGTAATTTTTAGCTAAAATAAAGATTTATAACTGCTATTTAAGAATTGATTTGCAAACAAAAATATGTAGGCAAAGAATGCATCTAAAAATAACGAACAATTACAGAAAAAGTAATTAGTTAATGGAAATTGCATATCATGTGTAAATAATGATTTCTTATGCATGGTAATAAATGTACACTATGGTGCATTATTATTATCACGTTAATGATTATATAACATGTGTAAGTAATACTTGGGAAAGATCAGAACGAGCGATCGCATAATATACCAAATACAAATTTTAAGAACAAACGTAATTTAAATCTTAAAAAACAGAATATTATTTTCTTCTCTTCACATATTTGTTCTCAGATATATCCAAATTCTAAAATAATTATAATTTCGATATCATTCTTTGCAACGTTATAAAAATCTTATTCCGGATAAGGACATCAATAAAAAATACAAATAGTTCCATTCTAATCACGTGGTATTAACCACTTAAACTTCCACACGTATCCTGTACTCTGTATTTAGGAAAATATAGTCAAGAAAAAATCAATGAATGCATTATTTTTTTCATAAGAGTAGAAAGGTGAATTTATATAATGCAGTCTGAAAATATTAAATTCAGTTTCAATGCTTTTGAATTTTTCTTAAAAAATATATAAAAATCATAAAATTCCTTAAATTAATAAAATTATTTAATAAAAGTTATTTTATTTTTAATTGCACCATGAGATGATATATCAAACAGTAGTGATAAATGCATTATCCCAGCCTTTTATAAACTTTTAAAAATAGTCACTAGATGTCGCCGGGTGAGGTGCTTCATTATTGTCCCTGCACCATGCTTTCGTTTTCCTTAACTTAGCAACTTCAGAAAATCGAAACTTTACTTGGCGAATGTCATCAATAAGCCAAAATACCCAAAAGGCTTTAAAAACTTTACTAAAAACAATTGATCAGAAGAGTAACTTAAATAATTCATTATAAAATTACTTGAGAATATTTTCATTGGAGTAGGATGGAAAATCATTTCACTTCAATTATGTTTATTTAAATTTCTTTTTACTCTCACGGACGTTTTAACAAATTCTTTGGCTTCATTTCTTTTCGTGATAAACTAACAATTTTGATGTTTTATGTACATAGTATCCACTCTAATCGTGACCCAATAGCTAATTTTTAAAGCTTTACGTATAGGCGTGTACTCCTGGTTGGAAAAATGTTTTAAATAAAATAAAGAAATATATTTTGTATTGTTTAATAAATGTAATGCTGGAAAAATGACGAAATCAAATTTTTAATAAATCCTTATTTAGAAAAACATTTTTCACACCTTAATATTTCGATCAAAGAGTCACACTCTGCAACGATTAAAACTGACTGAGTTATGAAATTCCGAATATTATTATTTTAGACGATTTTAACAACTTAATTCCAGATTATTATTTTAAACGAATTTAACTGCTGAAATTTTGTGGTACCCGGAACACTCTGAAGAAGTCATGTGCTTATGTATTATTTTTAATCATTTTGTTTAATCCTTTATAGGTTGTAATCCTGGGCCATCTAAAAAATATTGGGTGAATTTAATTATGATAAATTTATCTTGTAAAATAAGAAGACATCAGAATTTTACCATTTAGCTAATTAATTTATGAAATTCAAGGGGATAAGTACATTAATCTATGACCATTGAGCTAAAATTAGAAGTATAATATACTTACCACTGAGCATTAAGGGAATATATATCTAAGAATATTCATTGACTATATTTATGTGTATATACTTGTCATATTCACTTATTGTACTGAGGTTCTTATTTTTGGCATAAAACAATGGAATTTATGAGAATTGAAAAATATTTAATTTAATTAAATCTTGAACATCATTTTGGGATATTCTTGGTTTCCTGATATCTTTGACTATCATCAAGAGCATCATTTGTTATATTTATTTATTCATTTATTTCTTTTAAAAAAACCATCATATAACTTTATAATTATCAAAAATTCTCTTTATTTTTATACAAAAGTTATATGTATTTTTATTCGCAATATTACTTTTAAATATCTGTGTAATTGTAAGATATTTAAAAAGTTACTTACACTGAAATTTTGATATTCGTTCCTTTTTACAATTTTATCCCTATTACATTATTACCCTGCCTCAATTATATTTTTAAGTCTCAAAATACTATGATAAATATATGTTTAATGTTATAAAGTAATGGTCCTCCCCCTGTTGCCTTACTTAGTTTAAATGAGTCGTTTAATGTGTGTTATTAAAAGTAAATATGCATAATAGAATTTTTGTCAAATATGATTCAAAAAATGATATCCTAATTTACCACATTGTTTGGTTCCAGATATTAATATCAATACTTCAAACATCCTTATCCATTTAATAAGAATTAAAAATATTTAGGACATGAAAAATTTACCCTGATAATACACCAATCACATTGTGGTATTCGGTGAATCAAAAATTTGAGTTTTTTTTTTTTTTTTTTTTTTTGAAAAATTCATAGGTGAAAATTTTTAACTCCTTCAAACGTACGAGGACCATTCTAGATGATTAACATAAAAATTAGTCATTTTGTTTTAGTTAGGAGTTAACCTTATTGTAAGTCAAGCTACATCACTTGCTTGATGGGATATTTTGCTATTTACAAAACAGCGTTATTCATATTCTTAGTAAAAAATATATCAATTAACACAAAGATTTCTTGAAAATAGCGGAATAAGTTGTTTTTAGTCTTAGCACACAATCATGAAAATAAAACTTCATGTTTTACTTGCTGCTTGGTTTAAAAAGTATTTTGTCATGTTGCTATTTGTCAATTCAACAAAGACCAGATTTTATGCAAGCACTCTTAAGAAACTTTCTTCAAAGTGTGAATCATAAAATATTTTTAAAAAATAATTCACCCGTGAAATATTGATTTTCAATCTTTCCTCAACAAAATGATTACTTAAATACATAGTAATTATCGGCATTTTTTATATTTTCACATTCTTTGTTTTATTATTACATTCGTTAATCTACAGTAAATATGAAAACATACACCTTTCACAGAAAATATTCCAAATAGCATCTCATGAGATCCAAGTTCGTTGATTGTTGATTATTATTAATCAAAATTTGCTGAGGCTGCCATTTCTCAATTGGGTAATAATTGCAAATTATAATGAATTTAAGGTTTATATACATGTTACATTGAAATGATCGATATGCCATTTGATAAAACGTTTTAAGATTGTTCAAAATAATTTCACTGAAAAATCCTCAATACAGGATTGATAGAGTACATTTGTATTACTTGTTGCTACTCTCTTTACCATTCTTTTTCAGAAATGAATTATGAAATTCGCGCAACTTTTAAATTCTTTTTTGAGTAACTATGAAGTAATTATTATTGTCTGTTTATTCAAAATATAATAATTAAAATTACTCATCTTCCTAAATCTGGAATAACTAGACAGCAAATAATAAGGAATGAAACATAGTTAGTTGTTAATTAAAGTATGATTGCTAGAAGAAGAAAGCAATATAGGATGAAAATCTGTCGATTATGCTTTGTTCCCTATGTCGTTTTCCTTATAAAAATACGATTAATAGTAGAAGAAAGCAATATAGTATGGCAATCTGTGGAATATGATTTGTAGAAACTCCCTATATCATTCCCTTAGCTAACTTTGTGAACATTATGTGACTTTAAATTCCAGTGTGAATGAACCATCTCTTTCCGGGTAGCATTTGGTATGTGGTATCTCTATCCACAAATAGGAAAGGATGCAAAAATTTAACTTAAAACGACTATAGAAAAAGACGTTGAAATAAAATTTTCTGTAAACTAAAAACAGCAATTTTTTATCCGAATCGTTAATATTAGTTTATAAAAATAATCACAATAGAGCTATAAAATTGCTGTTTTTTTGGAGGAGGGGGGCTTTATTATCACTTATTATAACTGTCATTTTTATATTATATAAAACGACACAGAATTGGTCTACAGAATTCTATCAAACTAATGTATGATAACGTAGGTGTAAGATGAAATACTGTCATATTAACCCTATTTTTAAATTTCTTTACTAGGTTGGGAAAGCCTTATGTTTATTATGCTTTTGAATTTATGAGAAGGTGAAAAATTATTTATCAAGATAATATTTAATTGTAGCATAGTTTTATTAATAAGAATGCAGCAGTTTAATGTTTATGAAACGCAGCATTTTTAAGCTTGAAATATTTATTAAAATGCCAAGATTGAAGGTGATAACACTCGTTTCCCCTTATCTCCTTTTTCAGTGGATTAAACAGTGAGAAAATTACAGTTTGTCTCTAAAATGATGGGGTTTCTTTTATATAATAAATTACTACTACAAAGTTAAATCGTTTCATGAAACAATTAAAAAAGAAATTTTCCAGACTCAGGGGGCAATTGGAGTTTTTAGTACCATCTTAAGAATTCTAAATTATATTTTAATCTTGTTTTTTTTAGTATATTTGCCTTCAAAAATTCAGTATTTTAATAGGAAATTCACTCTGTTGTAATCGGTTTTGCTTCCTTGATGACATTTGCTTTTTGCTATTTGTACAACAACCTAATACAAATCATCTGCTAATTTCAGTTTAACATACAAGGAATTAAGAAAATACTGAATTCATTCAATTCATATAGTGAAGAATGGGGTTACGACTTTTTGTTCTTGTGTTGAGAGCACATTGTATCTTTGAAGTATGATCTTATGGAACGAACTATATGCTTTGTGTATTTATCCGTTTCTAAGCATATATCGATATCGAAATTATATAAAGAATTTGTATACTATTTTTTTTATTTCATTAATGCACTTTTCTGGTAAGAAAAAGGACGGTCAATTTCTAGAATGGAATTTTAAATGGTCTATGAATTTGGTATTGGAATTTTCGCTTTTTGAAAGCATCGAATTTGCGGAAGATTTAAAACATCTTTGATTTTGTTCGTAGTAAAATGAAAATATGAGAATTAGTCATTTATTTTATTATTAAAGGGTTTTAATTGTTTCAAAAAAGCTATCAAATATATACTGTAATGATCTGCCTTATTTTCAGCTTTTCATGTGACTAAAATCTTTTTCCGAACGTTGAATTGGTGTTTTATGGGACTAAAGTAACTTTCATGAATGAACTGAGTTACTTTTTCTAAACTCTTATTTTATCTTTTCAGATCAACGGAAGAAATATTCTCTTTATTCATCAGCATAGCCTTCATTGTAGATGCAGGGAGAGATATGTATAAAAGTGAGTTATTATAAAGCTCAGATTATTATTAAATTTATTGTTTTATGTAACAAGTTAAGGATTAATGCACCTTAAAATGAGTTGTATTCACTATTCATTTTGCTTTGATAATTTTTGAATTAGTAGAAACTCATAAAAACTTATCTTCTATTTTCCCTTCGCAAGTGTAATTTCTTGTGAATATGCAATTGTATAAAAGGGCAACATGAAACATCTGAGCTTTGTGGCATTTTTTATTTTAAAAACTTTTAAATATTTAATATAATATCTCATTTATTAATATAAATCCTTATAAAATTGGAATTTAAATTGAAATTATCCATGAATTGCAATGACCAGTTATCTTTTTTTTTTAATATGATGTGAATTAAAAACATTTAAGGTGCCAGAAAAACTTTCTACTACTATCATTTCTATACTGTTTGGCATTTTATCTTTCTATTAACATCAATTAAAATTAATTATGTGGATTATGAATTGCATACTTTCACGATCTCCTTTAATTAACTCAGAAATGGAAAAGGAGAATTATAAGTACAGTACACTCCCGAGTATCCGGTTTGCGATTATCCGTCTTCGGTACTATCCGGCCTAGTATTCTTTTATCGTAATTAAATGAGAAAGGCAAGGCGTTGCATTGGCAACATTGCCAAGGCATTGGAAGCGGGTGTCTGCTACGATCCTGCTAGGTATCGTATGCAAAATGGAAGTTTTGACAGGAAAAGAGCAGAAATCTTCTCGTTTCTGATTGTTTCGTCAGTGTGTAACCGATTTCAATTACTGCTGCTGTTCCTAATTATAACTGTACAGTACGTACAGTGTTCGTAAATTGTTCTTGGGGTAGGGTTAATGATTTTTTAAGTGTGCCACTGTGAAGATTGAAGATTTCAAAATAGGTGATAAACGAAAAAAAATGATATAGTGACTATGGCGAAGAAATTAGGCGCTTTACGGCGATTAGATTCTGGTGTAACAGAAATAAAAAAAATATCTTCGGAGTTAGGAAAAATACAGTGGGGGCTGGAAAAAGGAAGTGGACATTGCGTCACGGAAGAGAGCTAAAATGTAGAATCAGTCATCTATTAAGAACTTTTTCAAAAACTATAAACTGTAAGTTTTGATTTTATCTTAAGGTTACCTTTTCATATCTGTATAATCATTTATCAGTGAAAAATAAAATCAGTTTGAGTCAATGTTCTAAAGAATTAGGCCTATGATTTACGTTAATGTTTTCTTTGTTTCCTTCATTTAAGATAGGTATTACAAAATTTATATTAAAATGTGAACAGTTTATATCCTTTAACTTACTTTTTCGAATAAATTCTTGAAATGTGCAATGCACTATATAAACATCTATAAATTGCCAGTACAGAGCCTTTTATTTTAACTCGACACGTTACCGACAACTGCTTCTATGATTAACCAAGCCACATTCTACGTGGCTTAATGGATAATGGAGAGCTTAGTACTCAATACGTGGATAAATGGAGAGCTTAGTACTCAATAAGTGAGAAAATACGTATTATAATAATGAGTTTTAGCATAAAAAGTTTGTATTTTGGTATTGATGGGCAAAGAAACGAGTTCATAGAATTCCGGCTTTTTTTTGTTATCCGGCCTGCCCTTCAGCCACATTTGGCCGGATACTTGGGAGTGTATTACTATTCTATTAAAGTCACACGATCTTCATTAAATCTCATTTTTTTTCCTTTCAGAATGGCATTTTTAATGCAGATTTAGTGTATTGTATAAAAATTTAGGTCTATGAAAGACTTATGCAGATGTTTTCATTTCATTTTATTACTTTTAAATAATTCATAGATTCATATTGTTTTAAAGTTGAAATCACTTACTTATAAGTTTTACTAATTTTATATTAAGTGCTATTTTTGCTTCATATTTCAAAAACCGCCTACAAGCGTTAATCATTTAAATAATTTCAGCTGGTACAATTCCTTTTATTACTTTATTCGGCATTCATATCGACAAGCAAGATCAATTTCCTCTGCTTAAATCAATAAATTTGAAGTGATTAACAGGATAAAATTAATCATTTTAATTAATTTTATCCTCTCTCTAAAAGAACGAAAAAATTAAAGAACTGAATTTAAGTTAAAGAAATAATTTTAGCTCCCTTGCTATATATTTGTAAAAGACGAAAAATAAAGTTCTTTTTTCTGAAATGGAGTCATACATTTTGTATTAAAAAATCCATTCAAGCTACGAAAATTTTTCTGAATCCGTCTTAAAATAAAAGAAAAAAATTTAGCAGTGAATATTTCTCAGAGAAATAACGAAAGTAGTATTTTTGAATCGATAAAAATTATTCTGAAAGAGTCGGTCTTGGTTTTATTCTTTATTAAATGATAAAAATTTAATAGCAGATATCAATTAAATGAAGAAAAGCTTATTTATAAAATATGAATCGCTAATTCACCCTTTTATGAAAATAAGAGATTAAATTAGGCAAAATTCTTTTATCAGTTTGCAAATAACATACAACAATCACTTTGCAAGATAAATAAATAATAAAAAGAGCTCAATTTTGTGCAGTTTTACATCTCCACAATTTTTAAAATTAAACAAAGATAATCTTTTTTTTTTTTTTTTTTTTTTTGGCATTGTACTGGGTGGAAGTTTTTCGAGTGTCATCCTTTATTGTATAAATTATCTTACAT
>JAPMOR010047230.1:32533-117635 GCA_026543865.1 Argiope aurantia | reverse complement strand
TTTTTTGTCATAGAAAGTATTAAAAGACTGATATTTTAAGATGCATTTTGAAATACCATGTAAAATGTAAAGGGATATAATCGCATTTCTATCTATAAAATATTTGGTCAATTATTATTAAACTAAATAACTTCTTTTTATTTTCAGATTTTAATCATAACTACTTCTCTCATGCTTGCATGGAAGAAAACACTCCGTCAGTAGAATTTCCCTTATGGTTAGCAAATTCCACTATCAACGAAACTCAAGGGGAAGTTTCCCTGACTTCACCATGTAAACGAGAAAATAGCTTGCTATTTCTACTCCTGATGTGTGGCACAGTGTGGCTCGCCGTTTCCCTCTATAATTTCAATAAAACGTAAGGTTATTTTCTAATTCAATCAATGTTAATATTAACTAGTTCTTTCATATCTGGCGGAACTTGGCTAATTCGAAGCTTCTGGAACCATGATAAATTTTCCGAGTTATCTAAAAATTCAAATAGAAACACACTAGGTCTAAAAATGAATTCAATAATATGAAGACATTTTTTAAATTAGAAATGAGGGAAAAGATTTACTTTTTATATTTAAAAATTTAAATAAATAATACATAATTAATTAGTATTTTATAAATAAATAATTATTGTTATATTTTAATGTTTTAAAAACAATAATGTAAATAAATAAGTAAATAACTTTAATCGAGAAATAGGATACAGCACATTAAATACAACAATTGTTTAACAAAACTTCAAAATGAAGGCTCTAATTTACTTGATAAATTCTTAATTACTTTTTTAATTACATTCTACAGTAACGAAATCCTTGAAAATTATTTAGATATGATTTCTGAGGATACATGCCAGAAAACTAACAAATACAATTAAGAGATAAAAGCCTTTTTTATAACTTTTATATTTAACTATTAAATGCACTAAAATAACCCAGAATTATTGAAGATATATTAATATTATGATGATAAGAAATTCAAGGGATCAGAAAAAAACTACGAATTGTCCTTGAATTCCATTATAAACATTCGAATATTCCGCTATATTTAAAAATGAATGCCTTTGCAGTCCCATATTTTTATGAATGAATAAATAAAATGATTTTTTAAAAATTTACAATGTAATTTTTATCAATTACCTGAGACCAGTGCTTCAATAGTAACAATTTGCTATTTTGTTGTTCTGCTTATTGACTAAATACGCATTCTTACCAAGATTACGTAGAAGATCACCAAGATTATGTATAACATTTCTAAAATGTATTTAAATTGGTTTTTACTTCACATTAAATAATCAATTATGAAAATTCCATATAGAAAATTAGTAAACTTTAGAAAAGTTAAATGCATCACTTTTAAAACCCTCATTCAAGTGAATGTAAATAACAGAACTGAAAATGGGAACTATATTTAAAATCAATAGCAATCACAGTAATTTTGTATTATGAAAATTTTATTTTTAAATTAATATACATTTTTAGCAGTAATATATCTAAGAAGATGTATTTAAATTACCAAAAACTTTTTAAATGGTATTTTCAGTTCTGTGTCATTGCTGAATTTATTGTTAAAAAATTCAACGCAACTGTTTCTTTTCATCTAGGCCGTACCTTCAGGCCAGCAAACGTGAGATCCTGGCCGACTACGCCTTGCCTGTAGCAGTTATCTCGATGAGCTTCCTAGGATCATTTGTATTCAGGGATGTGGCAAGTAAGTATTCACTTTTTTTAAATGATGGTTAAATTTATTCTAATTGAAAATTTCTTGGAAATTCTCTCATTATAATTCTGGCTGATATATTAGAGTTAAAATAAATTTGTCCAAATGACAGAATACGAAAAACATTATGATTGCTATTATTGTTATTGTTGTTTACTAGGAAATGTAAGGTTAATTTGCAGGCTTCGATTCCGATCCAATCTTTCCGTCAATTCATCTTTTAATTTACTCAAATAATAAATTCTAATTTAATATTTATTTGAAAAGAAAACTCTTAAGGCTCTAACCATGAGCTTCAGTCCTACTATTTTTATAGAAGAAATAAAAGAAAGGCAAAGCCCAATCTTCTGTTTTTTATAATTATTTTTAAACAAATTCAGTATGTATACAGGGGTCATCAGATACAAACTTGCCAATGTGCGATGGATTGACGGAGTTCTTGAACTCCCAGAATTTTTCCTTCCATATAATGCTATTGTTGGGAGAAAGGGGCATTGCAAATGAAGTTACTTAATAAAGGTGGGAGTCCCATATAATTCCAGTTAAATTATATATAATTTAATAAATCTCTTCATAAATGATAACAAAAAGGAAAGGGAATTTAAAAATAAGGAGAAGAACATTAAATGTATATGGATTTAGGAAACTGTTAATTGTTTTCACTCTTAATTTATGCAATATATTAGTTACATGTAATATGTTTTGATTAAAAACGTATGAATATTTTCAGAAATGTTATATGCAAGGCTATTATTATAATGAAATAATTTATAAGCTTTTTGTTTTTTAGCGGACCAATTCCGTTACAGTGACAACTATCCGCTTACCCGAGCTCCAGTTGAAGAGCTGCCCTGGACAGCTTCTATAGCAGCGTTAGGCATGGGCTTCGCCTTATCGCTGCTATTTTTTATGGACCAGAATATTTCAGCAGCAATGGTCAATAATCCTTGCAACAAGTATGTAATTTTTTTTTTTTTGAAAAATTTCATATTATTCACATATTTTTATATGCTGCATGGCATTTTTATGATTTATTTACTGTAATAAAATGCGCAAAAACTAAGAAAATCATAAAACTTCTTTTATCTAGACTGAAAAAAGGTCCAGCCTATCACTTAGATTTGTTTGTGGTTGGAGTTGTGAATGGATTCTTGTCCTTATATGGATTACCATGGATGCATGGTGTCCTTCCTCATTCACCTCTCCATGTCCGTAGCTTGGCTGACGTTGAAGAACGCGTTGAACAAGGACATGTTTATGAAATGTAAATATCCTTTTGATACACAAATTTTTATAGAAAGATAAATATGATTTCTTTTTCTTTACTAATTATTTCATTATTTGATGCAAACAACTTTAAATGCTAAAAATATTGAAATTATTAAAAAGTTTCATGCTACTTTACTATATTTGATTTTCTAACATCAAATTTTTTTGAATTACTCCAAAATTGTATTATTTTTAATATAAAGCTCAAATGACAATGACTGTACATTTTTAATGCTTTATATATTTCTAAAGGCTTCGTTAACTTTAAAAACATTTTCAGATATTCTTTAGGCATTGTAATCGGAAACACTACATGTTATTCTATCATGAGAATTTTAGTAGCTCATATATAATTATTAGCTCATATAGCCCTAATATAATTTTACAAAAGTTATTTTAAATGAAAGTTCTTAGTATAATGCACATCTGAACAGAAAATATGTTTTTAAATCTATGTTATGTCAAATAAATCTTAATGAAGTGTGAAATGTCACTGAATTTTCACATAGAAAATGAATTTTTGTCTATATTAATTATAATACAACCACCGAGTAGGCATTAAACTTTTTAATATGACTCTAATTTTCATAATATTAAGAACTTTTCATTCAAATACATTAAACAATTGTATTCTAAATATTAAGAAAATAGATGAATGAAAGTAAATAATTATCGGTAGCTTTTAGTATTTTTCAAGCAAATATTCAGTTGATTTCAGTTGATTCATATTATACCTAACTAGCAATAATTTTAACTATCATTGAATCGAGCAAAGTTAAATATCTTTTACTGATATACCTAATAGAAAATAATGCATGATTCAGAAATTCACTTATATAAGATATCTTGGATCCTCTGAGAAACTTCTGAATAGGTAGAAAATATTTCGAATATAATTCGCTACGCGAATTATGTTGAATATAAGTTGTCTTTCGATTGAAAAATACTGAATTAACATTCGATTTTGTTTATGTTTCTCCTAAAATACTTGACTTGTACTTTTCTAGAATTGTGAAGGTGAGAGAAACACGTGTAACGGGTATCATCTCGCACATCCTCATTGGTTTATCGATCTTCTTACTCCCTTATCCAATGGCCTACATTCCAACGGCGGTGCTGGATGGACTTTTCTTGTACATGGCCATCACATCTCTCAATGGGAACCAAATGTTTGAAAGGATCACATTGCTTTTCATGGAACAAGTAATTATTTTTCTATTATAGGCTATTCATATAAATTATTTTTAGTACAGCTCTACAAAAGTACTAAAGGGAATTATATTCCCTAATTCTCAAATTTTGGGTCCTTCACTCATAAACAGAAGTCTGAGGAGTACTGTTTTATTAAAAAGCATTTCTAATTGATTCAACTGAATTTTTTTTTAATGAAGCTGATTGTATTGCCTAGTTATTTAACTGAATTTTTTCTCTTAACTTTTGAGCGAATCAAGTTAAATTAGAGCTTTCTATATCATAAAAAGAAAATTAATTTTAAAAAGCGCATTTTGCAACGGAAATGCAATTTGGAACAAAAAATTTTTTTCAATATCGATTTTTCAAGAGAAAAGAAGTTTTTTTTAAATTTTATTTTCGGGAAAAAATGCATTCGTCATTAGAGTTAAAAGAGCTTTTAAAATATTTGCAATTTTCTTGTTATAAAGCAGCAAATGTTATTAGGCGCATAACAAATTTTCAAATCGCTGAAATGTCAACAAATTTTTTCTAAAGTTATCTTTCATTTGACAGGTCTAAAAGGGGTTCGAATTTATTTTCTCATTGCAACTTGTATCTGATTAATAATACTAAAAGGCAGTTTTCAAATAACCCGTCAAAGAATTACTAAGCCTCATAAACAAAACAATTCTTTTCAACTATTTCTTAGTATATATTGTCTCTACAACATATTTTTGATAGAAAATGTCTAAAGATGAATCCAAATTCTTTTATAGGTTTTATGATTATATGTGCGAAATGAAACAAAAACTTATACTAGATAAAAGAAATTAAACTGAAAATAAATTTTTCTCTTATTCAAAATTTAGTAACTATTTCTTTCGAATGTCTTTATTTAATACTATATTTAGACACCCAAAAACAATTGAAAATCATTTTTAAAATGTCATAAAGAATTTTAAACTTACCTGATGAATATTATTTGAAAGTTTGTTTCACATTTCGTATTTTTATTAAATTTGACGATTGTTCTTTTTGTTTTTGTAGTTAGTTTGTTTATTTTCATTAATTTATTCAAATACACACTAAAAACTTAAATTTACATGAAATAACATAAGCGTAATCAAAAATAAATTTATAATAAGTTCATGAATTATTTCACTTTTTTGATTAAAACTATAAAATTTCAAGAGTTTTGGTTTAAATCCTTTATTTTTAAAACTGATTGAATGCTTTCGACAATTTCTCAATAAATGTAAAATGGTTTCCTTTTAATTGGTATGCAATATAATATATTAATCAGAATTGTATGCTTTAATAGACAATTGGAATAAATCTGCGAATGATTCAATCTCAAAATTGACATTGAATGAAATGTTTATATTATTTTTTGAATTCTTCCCGATATCCATTGGCACAATACGTTTAATACGTTGTTTTTTTTCTTTGCACTTTCACGGTATTTTTATTTTTACTTTGTAGGCAGCCTATCCACCAAATCATTACATACGAAGATGTCCTCAACGAAAGATTCACATCTTCACTATGTGTCAAGTATTTCAGCTGGCTATAATGTGTTTCTTTGGATTCTCCCCATGGTCGTACGTTAAAATGGTCTTCCCCGTCATCATTTTTCTATTACTTCCGTTCAGGTAAATTTTTTTTCAATATTCGCATATATTTACTTCTTTAGCTACTTTATTGTCTAAAATGGTGCAGATTATTAATGATGTATGTCTACAGAGCTTTCATGTAAGAAAATTGTCTAAAATTTACCTATTAGCAAAGTTTTAACCAAATAAGTTTGAATTTTTCTGAGCTCGCTAAAAAAAATTTATTATTGATTTATGTTTTATAAACAATAGAAATTCATAAATTGCTTTGATCTGAATCTGCACGGCAGATCAAAAAATAAAATTAATTTTTGAAAAATCAGATTAAACAAATGATCACTTTTCAAAATCTAAAAGGATAGTGCTTCGACTTAAAGAATGTTCATGTATAATAAGTAACTGTGAAAAACTCAATCTTTTACTATTAAATAAAAAATTTCAGATGAATAAATTCTGGCAACAACTGCACGAATTTTAAGTTTTCTTGAGAATTCTTTATTTGATGCTTTAAAAAAAACTGAACATAATTCTGAATACGTACTGCTTATTAAATTGAAAGTTCTCAAATAGAGTTTCATTCCATATATAATGTATGTAAGTAACATACAATCAAAATGTTCCATAAATCAAAGATTTTTCAAAAATACTAGTAATAGGATAGAGAAGAAAAAAAAGCTTAAGATATAAAAAGATTAAGAAAAAAAAGTTTTATCTCGCTTCTACATTCATAAAGCTCCTTTACATTGAACATTTTCATTATCATTGCATATTTTCTGGTTTCTATATTCCTAAGGGGCACAAACTTTTCTTGTGTCATACTCCAATCATTTTTCTTTCTTTTTTTTTTCAGGCACAAGGTAGTCCCGTGCCTTGTTGATGGAAAGTATTTGGAAGCTTTGGACGGTGAACATCAATGAGGAAGTGATATACTTAGCTCAGTGAATGATAAATCCCTTTACTTTTTCTTTCTGTTTTGCTCCATACTAGCTGAAGCTTTTGATGGAGAAACATGGGTGCCTCATAGATTCCCTGGTCCTCACACACGAGTGCCTCAATCACTTATATTGCAGTCCTGGACGAAGAAATAAAAACAACTTATTGTGAAAGCCCTTCTTTGACAAAAATGCTCATAAAAAGTATTTAACCACCGAAAATGCAGTGAAAACTGTAGAAACGTTTGTGTAATAGCATCGAACACATTTACAGAATCGGATTCTGTGGCAAGATAGAGCATTTCTTTTTCTATCTTTGCAAGCATCTAATCAAGAATTTTCATATAGTGTTTCAGAACAGTAGATTATTGTTTGATTTCAAGACGTTTCAACACTTATACGAAAATAAAGTCGTGGCTTTCACATCAGGAGCCTAATTGAGGAAATATAACTGCTAAAACTGAATTCTGTTTCTGGAAATATTCTGCTGAGGACCAGGAACTGTGAACTGCAAAGGCAACCAGATTTCTTTTCTTTTATTTCTTTTTCTTTTCCTTCAGTTCATCACACATCATCGAGCACTGGCCAGAACTTTGCCCTACTCAGACTCACCTAGGGCCATCTCGCTTGAGTCAATAAACTGTTTAACAAAGGTGACAATCTAGCATTGATTATACCTTAGGTCAAGCACTGTGCATCTGGTCTGCAATAGAATGCAGTAATAGGAATTTTACAAATGTTAACTAAATCCACTTAAATTTTTTGATATGGGAATAAGAAATCGCTGCTAATGTTTACAAAATTACCAGATCTCAATATTGATGTAAAACTTATTAACTGAAGAAGTTCATGAAGAGGTTTATATAAATCCATACCTTTCTTATTCGATGATATTTTAATGCCAACTGTTTTCCTGTAACTGCATAAAAGTTTAGGAATTTTCCACAAAATTTTATTTTAAGTTGTGCATTAAACAATGGATAGGGAACAGATAATATATATTGTGAAATTCCTTAAATAACTTTTATTGCTATAACTATTTTATCTTAATTCAATACATTATTTTTATTTTTGTTTTCAACAGCAGTAAGAACCATCTTTTGGAATCTAAAATACAAATTGATATTTCTAAATTTAAAAATGAATGTATAAAATACTCAACAAACAAATTGATGTAAATTTGGTAAAATTGCATTAAAACGGAAGTTGAAAGTCGATACATTTGATTCAATAAACAGTTTGAGGTTAAAATGAACATAATAAAGGATCATGTTTTGATAAATCTGTATAATTCATTCTAAGTGGGAATTAAGTTACACTGGTTTTCAAAAAAAAAAAAAAAAAATGTGCGTCAATTCAAAAATCTTATAAACATTTTCATATTTCTTTAAAATTCGGAGTGCACTTTAATTCTGATCAATATTAATAAACAGTAATATGAATTAAATATTTATTCGTAATCGAAATAAGATTTACAAATATTTATGAAATATAGGATATATTTTAATTTTATAATAATTAAAAAAAAAGCACGAAAATTTTAAAATATTTCTTCAAGACGCTAGGGTACTTTAGTACCTTAGAAAATTAAAAGTTAATTTGTTAAAGGTGAAGTAATATTTAGCTACATAATCTTTGGCTCTTCAAGCCAGATCATAAGCCTTTCACAATCTTTGGCTGTTCAAGCCTGATCATAACCTTTTCATACTCTGTGGCTGCAAGCGTTTGAAAAATATTGAAAAAAAATCATTACGCAATAATTTTTCTTCTGAAATCTGATAAGGAATTTCTGTTTGTAAAGCATCAGTTTCATTGATTTATTATTATCTAAATATAAGCAAAAGAATCAATTATATACCGAATAATTGCTGTTCAAAATTGTAGAAAATATGGTTCTTCCCTTGAGTATCAGTGTAATTATTTAATCTTTAAGTTAAATATTTTTTATGCGAGAGAATCTATTAAATAAATTTTTAGATAGCAAAACTGTAAAGAACATAAAACTTACAAAATCACAAGATTATTTTTTATTGTTTTTATGCCAAATAATAATAATAATAATAATTCTAGAAAATAATAATGCATTCCTCATTAGAATTCCTTTGTTCTTTTAGTACACAGGATTATTCAAATTAAAGCTTCACAAACGTATAGGATTGTTGAGATTATTTTAACCCAAAATGATTGAAATTTGAGCGACATAATTTTCAGATACTGATTTCACCATTCGTAAATAAAAAAAATACAGGAATTCGGAGAAAACTAAAAACAGATAGTGTTTTCACACACACAAAAAAAATCTGTTTTTTAAGAGGAATCGCAACCAAAAATCACATGGAGCAAAATCAGGTAAACGAAGAGCGAGAAGATATTGAAAAATAACGGCTTTTCACTCATTTGTCTGAGAAAATTTGCTGTAACAAATGTCAAATAACTCAAGTTATACAAGGAGGTGCAACATTTTGCATGAATATTGTGTGCTTAATGCAGCGACATTGTCAAAGCTCTAAAATTACAAAACTTGTTACCATTGTACAATAATCGTTGACAGGTGTGAACTTCTGTAGAAATAACTATTTCAAAAAATTAAGCTCAAAATATTTTAAAACTTTTGAAGAACTTCGCATCCTCTTTTATCCCTCGAGTCATTTGAATCTTTTGAACATATGTCTACGCTGCAGAATTAAAGATATTTTATTCGCATTTTTACAAACTTCTTAAGATTCAGCACCATCTAACAGCGATATTTTTCGTATTTATTTAATATGTGATGTGCGCATCAACTGAAGCAACTGTCTTTGATTTTGTGCATCATTTGAACTATTAGAACGTTTACCAGAACCCCCTTAATTGGTGAAATTCGATTTGAATGCCTGCTCATTATTACTGCGTACTCAGTTTCATTTTTATTATTTTTTTTCCTTAAATTTTCTTTATGTGTTGATCAAAAATATTAGATAGCAAACATATATCACCTTTTTTAATGAAAATACTTCGTTTGCAAAATAAAATGTTTTGATGTTCATAAAACAAGCTATGCAGTTACTGATGAAATAGTTGGCACATTCAAGGAATCGTTATCAATCTGAAGAACAAAATCAAAACCAATCATAAAAAGGTTAAAATAATCCGATACATTTAAAAGATTTTTTTATATATATATTTTATAATAATCAGCTATTTAGGAACTTTGCAATTTTTGCTGTGGATTTTTTAAACCATATGCTGAATGCCCGTACATCTTGGTAACATATACTTATAAAAAATATATATCGACTTCCCAAGTTGATGCCAGACTTGCAAAAAAAAAAAAATAAGAAATCAAAATCTTTAATGAAATGAGCTCCTTGCAATTCTGTCAAAATGAACTTAATTTTGTGAGTTTTATTTAGCAAACTGTCTTTGAAATTCAACTAATTTCCTTTCTTTACACAACATTCAGAGAACAATAGCAAATATTTTAACTCAAATTGTATCAAATAATCCGTGAAACCTTCTTTTTTTATTCATTAAAAACAAGCATCTGATAATTTTGTTTTCATTTAGAAAAATATTTAAATCTAAGATTAGGTTAGATTTGGCAATAATAACTCACAAACCAAATATAATAGTTACAATACTGATAATATGTTATGATCAATCAGTGCTGAATAACGTGCAAACTATAGAAAATTTAAAGACAATAGGATTTGGAGAACAACAGCAGACATGACAGGCAAGGTACTTGTCAGTCAAAAGCTAGAGCTCATTATAATAGATAGCTTTAATTGTAATAAGTCTTAGCGTCCGCAAATGCATGCATTAAAATCAGAAGGTACAAAAATATTATAGTTGTGATAATGATATGCTATGTCAATTCTGTGCTTAAGAACATACAAGCATTGAAGAGTTTAGAAAATAGTACTGAATAACGTTTTTACTGTCGCTTTAAAACTAGACCAGCGTAGTAGATAGCTTTCAGATGCAACTTCTTTAAATCATCCGTAAGTGCATGATTTAAAATCAGTAACGTATAAGCTGATTTCATGTTCTTATTCAAGTAAAAAGTCAAGTTTAATTAGTATGATTGCTGTGAGATTATCATAATACTGTTGACAGTTTTCCTATAACTTAAAAATTCGCGGTCCACATGATTCTTTTATGAATCAAATATGATATGACAGTGCTTGTCATTTAAAATATTCACAACTGATTTTTATTGGCAGAAACAAAGAGGACAAGAACCAAATTATTCATTAATGTATAAGAAATAAATTCAATTGTCCAGCATAGTTTGCGATTCTGAATGATTTCAAAGGCAGTGAAATATTTTTATCTTTTGTTTGAGTTGAAAAAACAATCATTTATATACTAATATATTATTTATCATTTTAATACACAAAACCTAACAGTAAATCGTAGAAATCATTGAAGTATAGGGAAAAACGGTTTTTGTCCTTAAATTCGGATGTGAACAGAACATTTAAAATTAAATAAAAATAAATTGAATTAATATTTCCTTGTTAAAATTCAAATTTAAGGAAAAAAATTCCCACACTTTGAATCTTTATTCCCATACATACCTTAATATCTTAACACATTTATTGTTTATATATTCTTTGTTCTGATATTGGTTTCGATTCCAAAGCTTCTTCATAAACATGGAATGCAAAAATTGCATCGCTTCATTTGTAAAACAAAGGTTTTCTTGGCACTTTTAACATGTTTTCAATATTGCAATCTGGAAATAAAAATTCTTTAACTTATATCAATTTAATAGGCTATGAAATGAATCGTTTATTTAAAATAAAAAGTAAAACTATGTGAAAAATATGAGCAAAATAAAGTTCAAAGTGCTTCGACTATAAATAATCTTTATATATGTATATATATATATACATCCATATATATATATATATACGTATATAGGCGATATGTTGATCATACTGAAATTTTCTTTCATTCATTAATCAGTTTCTATAAATGTATTTTTATAAAAAATATCTAAGAAGAAAGCAGTATTCAATTTTAAGCTCTTTCTGTGAAAGAATACTGCAAAAGGAAAAGACTTCCTCTGACAAATCCTTTTTAAACGTAGAAACATGTCTTAGTATTTTAAATGATGATTATCCTGATATATTCGAGAAGATAACTGCTATGGGTGAGGTGTTGTCGGTCAAACCTCATGTGTAAAAACAAAAACTTTTAGTCCAGGTTTTTTTCCTACGAGTCACACTCATATCAGGAAAGCAAGCTAAACAAATGATTACTAGACCTTAGTGTGTTTGTCAAAGGAAGAGAACTAGTGAACTCTTTTACCAGTTCAATTTCTAGTTCGAAATACTCTGCATTGGAGCCTTTCTGTTTCCTATTTCAACGCAAGAATTCTACCAGCCGATCGAAGAAAGGAGATATACAGTGTCCATGTTTCTTTCCCATACGTGTGCTAAATAGAATTTTTTTATTTATTTGTCATCAATTTAAAAATGCAGATTGACAGATATTTTTGTAATATCTTCAGTGCCAATCTAGAATATCCTGAGTACATAAAATAGAATTACTTGCAAGACTTCTGAATGGAAAGTAGATGACTAGTAATAGTGAAGTTCACTAAATTCTAGTTTAAAATATGCAATTTCAGTGTTTTAAAACAAATAGATTTGTGTTTCACTCTTAGATGACTAATAAAAATCCGTAAAGGTGCCATCTATGATCGACAGACTTGACTGTTCGCTTTTTAGGATCTAGAAATGCTCTTCTAAATTCTCTATCAGTTGGAGTTCGCTTATGTGCATGTGTTGTGCATAAAGATGCGTGCCTTGGAAATTGGAGTCATTATGAATTTATAAAAACAGAGTCCCCCCCCCAAAAAAAAAGAACTTTTAATTCGTATTCCAACAATTTCAAGGTTATTCAAGAGTACGAATATGTGAAGAAATAATGTGTCAAGTTGCAACTGCGCGCATGGATACTTAGTAATATGCATATATGTCACCTGAATGTATATACATATATCTTAATGGAAATTTTACATTTTCAAAAAACATGCGGACGAGCGAATTAATATATATATATATATATGTACATGTATAAAGAGTTAATTTTTGTGATTAGTATTCTTGAGTATATGGTATTGTTTCAGTGCTTAAAAATAATAAATAAGCACAAAGCACTTTTACATCAGTTCAGCAAATATTTCAGTTTGCAAGTCTATTTTAATGCAAAAATAAATAACTAGATTAATAAATAAAATAATACTAATTAATATCTTTGAAATCGTACTTTCAAATAAAAACATGCTATTACAATTTTCATAGTTTAAATGAGTACTCTAGAGCTTACTGGATAATTGATATTTTTTCGAAAGCGTGAATTATTATAAATGCTCCAAGTTCCTTAATATTAATTTATACATTTTATTTAAAATACGGCCTATTTCTAAACATTGTATAGTTAACTGATTTGCAAATAAAAAATGTTTGTTGTTTTGCATATTTTTCAAACAAAACAAATATATTTAAAAGCATAACTTTGCTTTTACTTTGTGTGGAGAAAAATTTATATGTTGAATGTTTAATCTCTTACTTAAATTTTAGTTTTCTTTGGTAAAGAAATTTTTCAATTAAAATTCATTCAATCCTGAAACTTTACATATATTTTAATTTACTTACTATTATTCTTGTTACTGTTATTATGTTGTTTTCTGTTATACTTCGAAATTTCGAAAATTATATAAAATTGGGCTTTATTTAACATTTTGCACTTTTTTTCTGATTGCAAATTAATATTAAAATGTATGCGAATTGTAACACTACAAGGCAAATAGTTCAGTTCCAAAGTATGATACTAATTTTCTTGATTTATCCAATAACTAAAATATGCTTAAAAGTAGAAGTAATAGTTTAAGAGCTCAAACTAAAGTGTTCATAAATGAAAAAAATAATAATAATTGAACGTATAATATAATAAAAAATAACTTTATTTTTGTAAGAACATCATTTCTATACAGGGGAAATTACTTACTAAAAATATATATTACGTTACCAACTGAAATGAATTTGTTAAGTTGAACTGAAGATAAAATTATATGGTGCATTCGTATAGTATTTTAACAGTAATGAATAACTGATGTAAAGACAAGAAACTTATAACAAACTCCGAAATAATTTAATGTATTGATAGCTATATATGAAAGGTTGATAAAATACTGGCTTCTTAAAACGATGGTAATCAAACTTTGATTAAAGTCAACGTTTGAGCTGGGCTGTGGTAAAACTATAAAAATATTATATGAACTTTTACCACTCGATACCAGTTCAAAATCAACCTATTTTTAGGGTATGTGTTGTGAAATGTAATTATTCATTTTGTAACGGTGGTCTGTGTGTGTATAAGTGTTCTGCAAATAAATCTGTTGGCAGGCCCCGTTTGGTAGTCATATTTTCATTTTGGTATCCTGCGCCTGCATATCCTATAAGTTTTTCTCTTGTATATAATTAATTTTTTTTCAACCAGTAGTATTGCTCTTGTATAATTTATATGATATTACATATTTTGCATGAAATATTCGAATGGTACTCTGCATCCGTGGCTCGCTAACAGTTAGTTGAACAACACTGACATTTAATACTGTGTGATACTTAGAGCTATATATTTTGTCATATTATTTCATTGCATTATCAACCATACAGGGTGAAAAAGTTTTTTTTTCTTTTTTAATGAAAGTTAAGATTTCTTTCATGATATATTTAGTTTTTAAAAAGATATCATTCTGTATCTTAAAAAAATCACAGATTATTATTATCTATCGATCTGTACTACTGAGCATTTGCAATTATAGGTGTTGTTAGCATATGACGCTCAAACAGACTGAATCGAACTTTCGCTATGAATTAAATTTCATAGATATTTCTTTTTTAGAAAAAATTTTCATTTGAAAGCACTGTTAAATAAGCTAACAATTTTATTCACTTTGTTGTGTTTTAAAGAAATATGCTTGCAATTGTTGTAGTGTAACTGGAAATAAGATATTTAGTGTATTATAGATATATGAAATGTTTTTCATTCATGGCAAACGCTTGAAAAGAATTTCAACATTCGTTGAAAATATTCCATTCTTTTACTTCAAAGATTCTACATAATTAAACTCGTTTATCAAAAAAATGTTTATATTAAATAAATTAGAGCACATGAAAGCTTCAATTTATCTAATAATTTGTAAAATATAATGAAAGGTTACTTAACAGTACATATATACCTTCTAATAAGAGAATATGAGGTATTACAATATATTTTGTCCATTATTGGACTGAAATTTGTATGTGTTGTAAATCTTGCAAGTTGTGAGAGAAATGACTCTGAATTAAGTTACTATTTGTGAGCAAATTTTCTAATTTTCGTACTTAGTGAAAATATGAATTCCATTTTAGAAAATTAGGAATATTAGATAGATAAAAATAAAATGTCTTGTTAAATTATCCAAAAATATCCTTTTTCTAAAAGGGTCAAGGGAAAATGCTGGCCCTTCGCGTTTAGTATCAGGAATTTACTTCTTTTTTTCTCTCTAGCAAAAAACAAGTCTTTTATTTCATACATATTTACAACATTTCTATAAAAATTCTTTCCCTATAATTTAGGAAAATAAATTAATAAAGAAATGTTTTGATGTTGAATAACAGAAGTAGCAAAAATTGGCAAGATTACAGAAAGATTTACAGACAGCTTCCAAAATAATTTAAACATATTAAATAATAATTATAAAACTTACAAATAATGTTGCTCTATCGAATATTCTTTGGTGCGAGATTTTAAATATTACTGGTGATTGCGAATTATTATTTACTTTAAAGTACATTTAATAAATACCATGTAGTTCTCCATGTAATGTACAAACTATGAAGGAAAAATAAAGAAGGAAACGTGTGGTTCGTTTACATAAGCACTTCAACATATTTTATTTCACTAAAATAATGTTTATAACTTCTCTTTTCACAAGTTCTCTTTCATTCAATCAAGGAAGGAAAAATGCGACAGTAGACAAACTATCTAACTCTCTCATAAAAAAAAAGTAATACCTTGAAAATTTATTTCCAACTAAAATATTAGATCATAATTAGAGGCAAAATGGAATTATCATATTAGCAAGTAGACAAATAACGAACGATCTTGTTGCAACTGTAAAAAGTAGATAGAAATTGTTCTTTTTTTCACGATGAACTGTAGTTTAACGAATTTGGACACAGTTCCATCACTTTGCCAATGCAACTTGCAAGAAAAGATTCCGAAGAAAAATCAGTTTAAGATTTTTGGTAAAAGCAGTTATATGCACCTTACATAGTGAATTGTACACTTCTTAAGAGCAAAGTAAGGACGACACAAGAATAGCAAACATGGAGTTTTATTTTAAAAATTAGCTATTTTATTTTTTATAAATGTCATATTTCATAAATCCTAGATTGGATCATTTATTTCATCAGTTATATTTCTTTAAATTCCACAGAAATGAGTAGTTTATGATTGCATTTCAATGTTTTTTATCTTCAATATTTCTCCTATATACCTTATCTATGTTTTTAGTCATGAATATACCACTTCCCATAGTATATCGCATTTTATGTAGTTGCAAGAGACCTAACTTTTGTATTAACTGTAGAATTAAAACCGTAATTGTAAATAACTGCCCTTGATATCCCAATGCCCATTGTAATGGCAATTTGTTTAAGTGTAGTATCCTTGTCAGTAGAAAACTTTTAACCAAGAATATTCATAGCAAATGATTGATGTTAAAGAGTGATTGTCGGCATTATCTCAGATAATAGATGAAGAACATAACTGCATAAGAAAATATGATACAAAATGTCTTAATAAATTTTGACTTTGCCTGTATATATGTAATATTATATTGTATGGGGAAATAAAAAGGGATTTATGAAAATAACAAAGTTTGCTGTTTTAATTGAACTTACACTGAAACTAACACACAGTTACATATTCATTAAATATATTAATATATAAAAATATTGCCATACAGTAAATAAATATCTTCAAAATTATATCTATATCATCATTCAATGAAATCTGTTAGATGCAAGATCATCTGTGGTGATAAGTAATAGAATTTTAAAATATGAAAATGTACACAACTTCACCATGATTGATCATCATATAAACGCTAGAAGACAGTGAATAAATGACTAGACAGTGACAGCCCATCCATAATATTAAAAAAAAGAATAAGTTCACTATTTATTATTATTATTATTATCTTATGTAAAACTTCAGTATCTAAAAAAGTCAAATACAATCGAGTCGAAAGGTAAAATTAACTACTGGCTGCCAACGACGCGTCAGACTCATTATATATTGACTTTTTTTCTTTTTTTTTTTTTTTTTTTGTACAAATTTAAGACACTGGAAAGTTTGCAATGCCTTACAATGGAGAGAAATAATTTTTAAAATTATCCAGCATTAAGATTTTTTTAATTAATACTTCCCTTAACATAGTAGCAATTTTAATAGTAAGCATCGCATAATTTAAGATTTCAAAATTTATACTCTACTAAGATGTTAAACCATTACTTTTGATTTATTTCGCAAGACTAATTTCCAATTTCTCTCTTACAAAGGAAATAGAAAGGTAACAATACTGATACTGGGTGCGTAGTAAGAAATTGCAGCCAAAATTAAGCACTTTTTCAACACCTCAATCAAAACAATTAAGCACCTTTCTACATGTACACATGTATAATCTTGCTTATTTTCTAAGTATATGATATTTTTTGTTTTATAATAATGCATAATTCTTATTAAAATTTTTAAAAATTAATTTTAAATATGCATTTTTTTAATTTTAATATTTATTTCTGTATTTGTACAACATATTCTATTGTAAAACAAATGATGTCTTTTTGGTTTTTGATAAAAACAAAAAACATTTATAAAAATGGAAAGCTATCAATACCAAAAAATTAAGTCAACTATTATAAGATTTACAATAAAAATGGGCTATTTTTTTAATACTGAGAATGTTTTGATATAGAAGCATAGCATGACTAGACAGTTTGTATTTGATTTTGATATATGTAACAACAAATAAGGTTCGACATAGCTGGGATGGAAAGAGTAAATTTCCTCCTGTACTAATTTGCTTTATTTGGGAATTTAAGTTACAGTCTTATAAAACTCAGAGCTAAGCATTTCGGAATGGTAACCATTATAAGACTGGAAAAATGCCATGAAATTGACGACAGTACAATGTCATGTTCTAAATGAATTTCTTAAATCATTTTTTAACAGAAAAGAATAGCTACTTTCGATAACGGTATAAAGAATTGTCTCATTACTTCTTACTTCTGAATTTTAGTATATATATATATATATATATATATATATATATATATATATATATAACCGATTATATATTTTACGAAGAAATTAAAATGCTTTAACAATTTCTAGTTTCCATAAATAAAGAAACAAATTCGTAAAGTTAAAAAAGAGCGAATTCTGTAGTCAGAAGCAAAATGTAAATAAAAAAAATGTTAGTTGAAGCATTTTTTTTTTTTTTTTTTTTTTTTTTTTTAGTATTTTTTGGAGCCAGCACGGAATACTACATCGCATTGCTTCAAAATTTAACAAACCTCATCAAATGAAGAATCTTTTTCAACGAACTACTTAAAATTTTTTAAGTATAAAAACAAAGAAAGCATTTTTATT
This sequence comes from Argiope aurantia, assembly GCA_026543865.1. Taxonomy (NCBI): domain Eukaryota; kingdom Metazoa; phylum Arthropoda; class Arachnida; order Araneae; family Araneidae; genus Argiope; species Argiope aurantia. The sequence goes on along the minus strand of JAPMOR010047230.1, from coordinate 99,244 downwards.
TTCATGACTTTAACCGCAATAAAATAACGCGACGTGACGTTTCGAAAAAGCAATGACATTGTTTTGAAATTCATCAGAATAAAAACCATTGCTATAAATTGTGTCTAAAACTAATTTTTCAAAAATTACTAAATAAAAGAAAAAAATTTATTCAAACAATTAAAGTTTTTATCATGGAAAAGCTATTTTTTAAGCCTTTAAAACGGCATTAAAATCATTTTTGTGCTGTGATATATTTTGATGTCATGATAAAAACACGTTAAAAATCTTTTTTTTTTTTTTTTTTTTTTTTTTTTTTTGCGGTTTTTAATTAAGATTTTGAAAAATCTGCGTATAGTCGGCCTCTAATATCCCAAAAATAACTTCACAAATTTCATGTTCCTAACTTAAATGGTTTATGCTGCGCACTGCTTTATCAATTTAGACAAACTTTTATATGTAAAGAGTTATATATTTCTGTAAGAATTATGCAAAGAAAAGAAAATTAATAATCGTAATAAAATGATAGAATCCGGATCCTGAAGAATAAGTTTTGAAAAATTGTTATTTATTTCATTAAAAATTTTAAATACCAGAAAACTGGAAGTATTTATTTTTCCCTTGGTAAAAACTAAAATTTGGTAAAATTGGCCCAACAAAGAATATTCAAATGGATGGGGGTCATTTAAAAAGTATACCATAAAAGAAATCACGATCACTGAAAACTTATGGCTCTTCATGTTAAAATCTTATCATATCAGATTTTACGCGATCGACTAACAGAATTACACACCGCAATTAATTGCACTTCATTATAGTACATTAAAATCAAACTAATAAGTCGATCAAGGGATTGCTCTAAAACAACATATTAAAGAGAATGATGATCGAATGTGTAATGTACTAAAGAGGCTTCACTGTAAATGTTTTTATGGCAGCTTTTCCTATGTTCGATATATCTCTTTGGAGCAATAAATTCATCCTGATGTATTTTTGTTTTCCGTTGATGGGCCCAATCTGCGTATTCTTTAACAGCATATAAAAGGTACCTGAAATAACTTAAATAAATTTGTCAGCATCTCAAACTTTAAAAATTTGTTTAGTATTTCTGAAATTTAAAAAAAAAAAAATCGGACATTTTTTGTGCCGCAACAAATATGGCAAAGTACATATTTCGTACTGTCCCTTCCGGATAACTATTCTAGTATTTCAATAAAAGGCAATGCACATTGCTGGAAGGAGAAGGGGGAGGGGGTTCATGAGCGTTATCCCCTCTCATGCTCTTTAAGTCACCCAAAATTAATGACACGGTAAAATTAAACACAAAATGGCATTTTTGCAATCATGAAACAAACCATTTAATGATTACCTAACAATAAGCGTTAAAAAGCAAAATTACTTTATTTTTGCAAATTCATATATTTGAGCATCAACTGCAGATTTTTCAGTCATCAGTTTAATTTCTCTTTCTTTTGCAACAATTTCATTTTTCATTATTTATTTTGCAACAATTTCAACCAGGTAAAGTTTTCTTACTGAAATCTATGTATTTCTTTATATTGTCAAAAACGTTTAGAGCACTTTCGTAACCCTGACATTTCTACCCAGCGGATAGAACAAAGCTTCAATGGAAATTCAGATGAACATGTAACGTCCGTAACAGAACACGTCTAGAGGGAGTATCTGTAAATATTCTATACATTGCTCTTACAATAATCTATTTTCAAACCAGTAAATTTATGCTCTTACTAAAACACGCCATGGATTATGAATAGTCCACATGTAGCTTGATCTAAAATTCTCCAGTCATTTTGGCAAGAAAATTCTTCTTTGACATGTTTTAAAATTTATTTAAGTCCATTCATACTAATTTGTAAAAATAACTCCAATCCAAAAGTAGCTTTGTAAAGTACGTCCAAACTTGATATAGCTTCCTCAAACAGTTCTTGAGCAGTGGTGTGCCTTAAAAATATTGAATTCCAATATCTTGTAGAGACTATTAATTGTATCATACCAATATCTGACAAAAAGATCCTTTTGGCATTTTTGTGAAATGCGGTTCAAGGTTTCATCAAAGCATATTACTAGCTACATATCACAATTAGAAGCTGATTCATAACAAACAATGCACGACATTTTTGTACGCTCTAATATCTTTTCTATTGCACTGACATTGAACATTTGTGAAAATACAGGGTGGGCAAAAAGTCCATAAAAACATTAAAAATTCATAAAACTCAAAAAAATAAACAAAATAAAAAACGGTTTGCAAATTTATCATTGATTGGTCACGGGAATTTTTTTAAAATAAGAAAAAAAGAAAACAGCCAACAGATGGTGCTGGTACAACGACTTAGTTGTAAGCATGCAAATGAGACAGGTGATTATAAACATTTACGCTCTTGATTCAGAACCAGTTCTCCGTTGCATGCCACGTAAGTGAACAAGGATGCTAAGTAGAAAAGGTTTATTGGTGAAACTGTTTTACATGAACCAGTAACTTGCACTGCATAAATTCAGAACTCAGAAAAATGTGAAGATTCGAAAAAGGCCTTTAATAATAACAGGCCTAATGAAGCTTGTTCAGCGATTTGAGGAAACTGAATAACTGGAGGATCGTGTGAGGTCCGAACGACCAAATCTAATGAAGACATGTTCGGCGCGCGTCACAGCCGAAATAAGAACATTAGAGTCAGCATCCGCTGTAGGGATTAGTAGTGCACGGGAAGCTGGCAGAAGCTAAGTTTCCATGGCCTCCAGATCTGACACCAATAGATATTTCGCTATAGGGAAATTTAAAATCCCAAGTGTATCGATCGCTTCTATCTAATCTGTCGGAATTGAAAGATGCAATCCGCCGAGAGCTGTCATGTATACAGCTGGACATGCTGCACTCTGCCGTTGCTGGATTTGTGACACGCCTGCAATATATTATCACCTGTGGTGGTGGACACGTGGAACATATATTACTATAATAAATGATTTGGTAACATTATTTTTGTTATTAGCATATCTTTTCTTTCCCTTATTTATAAAACGCCCCTATCGGTTGTTTTTTAAATTATTTTTTATTATATCTTTAAAAAATCTAGTGACTTATTGATGCTAAACCTGCAAACCATTTATAATTTTGATTAATTTTCCCGGTTTTATAAATTTTTTACGGACTTTTTGCCCATTCTGTATTTCTGATATACCATTGAACGCATTAAAGAACGAACATGGCGCAGCAATTTCTGATGTCTTTAAAAATTCGACTTTAAATTACTATTTTCGAATTAAGAAGTTCGAAATCGTTTTATTTTGAGACATCAAATTTGATGTTTTCGGGCTTTGTATCTAAAAGAAATGCAGGAGGTGACATGCAAAGTTCAATATTAATGATTTTTTTTGTACTGGTACGCAATTTTGTACGTTTCCTCTTTTGGTATGACTAGTAAATGCCTGTTTCCCCATATTACTTAAGCTTATTAGCTTCTTGCAAAGAGCAGCTAACATATTTTGCGGAATTTCTCTAATATATTCTTGCAGTCATGATTGATATTTTTATGCTTCCAATCTGTATAAAATATGGATTTTGAGCAGCTATTTTTTTTTTGTAATCTCCAATATATTTTGAATAAACTCACATTTTCTCAAATAATAAACCATTTAATAAATTCACATGTGAGTGACTAAACACCATCGTGACGTTCCGCAAATTGAATGTTGTTATTCCCACCAGAGAAATTTATTCTATTTTCTCACGCAGTTACAGAAGTCTCAAGCATGTTATGAAAAAGAACAACTGTCTCTCAAATCGAAATTGAACCGATATATATAACGGCAGAGTTTTCTCGATTACATAGTCCAAATGGTAGTGTTTCGTTTTTGGAGCTATGGCTACGATCTTTTATTCCTGCAATGTTTAAAGATCTACATTTTTTTTTTTTACATGAAAAATAGAAACCAAGAAACAAAATTCCCAGTGACCTGCTAGATTTTGTAGAAATAGTCACATTTCCTTGCTTTTTCAGATGATTTTTAAATTCCCTGAATTATCTGGGTAAACATGGCGCCATGGCATCCCTGCTAAAATAGATCCTTAAAATCCGATTTGACTTAAATCAACATTAACATTTTACAACTGTCAATGAGACAAAATAATTCTAATTATGATTACCTAAAAAGTAACCATTTCATCTTTATTACAATTTCCAAGCTTTCAGCCAATCTTTGATGAGGATCAAAACAGATTAAATTCATATTCAGCCGTGCTAATCGGAAAATATTTGATATTGAAAATAATAATTCATTACCTTTTGACCATTCAGATTTGTCTAACAATCTAAAAAAATGTCGAACATTTCGACAAATAAAGTAATTGGAATGTTTGGGTAATAAGGAACATAAGTCAAAATATAAAAACAGCTATGATCATCACTGGAAGCTTTATTTATACACATAACAAAGCATCAGTAACAAACTTATATAAATTTAAAGAAATAAAAATTCTGGTAGTCCAAAATCTATTATTTTAAATTGCATATATTTATTTATACATAATATATATATGTACATTTAAATAACTCTGAAAAGAAATATCATGAACAATATATACAAACTGAGGAGCTCAAATATACCTCTGGTACATTAAAAACAATGCCATTTAATACTCTTGGCACTCCATTATTAAAATTTATGATAGGCAATGAGTTCAAAATGTAACAGATTTATGAGAAACTCTCAAGGCCAAGAACATGACACTTGAATAGTGGACTCCATTCTTATTGACAAGACTGTCAAAACAAAGAATCTAAATGTACTTTCAACAACAGAAATGAATGCAGCAGGCTGAAAATTTAACTGCACTTTTTCACAATGTCAAAATACATTTTAAAATTCTGACAATTGGCATCCATACATTAGGAAATTTTTAAATAAGTTCAGATGAAAAGTTCAATGTGTCCATACACCCTTTCGAAAGTTCAAACTTTCAATGTATGTTAAAAGTTTATGAAGGCAATTTACAAATGTTGATTTCATCATACATTTTCCATTCTGTACACATCATGATATGCATTCCTTAGAAGAGCATATGGAAAGCAAGACTCTAATAAATCCATGGTCAGGAAAGGAGATTCTTGTACTATTAAATCAAGTAACAAGTAGACAGATTCTCTGTTTCTAGTAGCTTCTTTGTCATTTTCTTGTCCAAGTCTTAATAAACTAGATGATGCAAGCTAAAGAAGAAAATGTATAATTTTACTTAAAAGGCACATTTCAGAAAAGTTACAAAGGAGAAAAAAATAACATCAAAGATATCATACAGCTAAAAACTCTTTTAGACGATCTTCAATATCACCATGGCCACATATTGTAAACAATGCTCCAGCAATACCATTGATCGCTTGGGCAAGACAGTGAATATTATTGGTATGACCTAAATAAGAGATTCAAATTAAAACCTATTATAAACTAAACATAAAAGTTAACAAAATCTATTTGTTTAAATTAAATATATTACCACAATAGAAGGAATTCAACTAAAAGACTTCACATACTAAAATATATTCAAGTGACTTCTGCAGGATATTGATTTACAAAGGGAAAATGTGAGTAACAAAGAGTAAGAAATCGTTTAAAATATATCAGCATTTTATTCAATCCTTACAGATGTCATATTAAAAAAATATCCTTGTGATTTAAAAATTATTAATTTGCAACCAACTAAAAAAATGCATGTGCACAAACTCGATTTTAACATCTGGTACATTTTAGAAGTTTTAAAAAAAACATTTGAGAAATGCTATGTGGGATGCATAGCAAACTCTACAATTTATTCTATGTCCCTGGAGCCAATCAATAAGGCCATGAATTATGGTAATCTAAAATTTCAAAAGAATTAAGTTTGGAACAACAAGTAAGAATAAATAGTTCTAGTATACAAACTATAAATGTTCGAATTCATATCATATTAATTATTTTAATGATATTCAAATTTGGAAGAATTTAGAGATAACTAATTACCTAGTTTATTTGTTAATGCAGTTTCTGCAATGGCAGATTTTACTGCAGTTTCATTGCAGTATAAGTCATCCTAGGATAACTTTTAGCGAACACTGAACAAATATCTAGAAAAATGTAAATGGTTTTTATCCATCACTCAATAAAGGAAGATGTACTGAATTCCAATTCGTTCGTTGTTGGATGTAGGTAACTTCGTTTACCTATAACATCCTTTCCAGAGATTCAATATCAAGAGATATCCATATGAATGAAGTGATTAAACAAGATATTTTATAACTATATACGAGTCAATAAAAATGCTTTACAAATTTCGAACAGAATCATTATGTGACCGACAACACTCGCACATATCCCCCTCTCCATATGTTCATAATTAAAGGATATTATCCAAAGTCAAATGAACAAAAACTTTATGCATTCCTTCTTTTTTGTGATTATTTAATAATATTTTGAAATAATCATTAATGTCACTAAGTTTTAGTATTTAAGTTCCACTAAAGTAACACTTCATTTTTACATGTTTTAAGTGTAAAACGCAACTACTTTTTTTATGACAAAACTACAGATTACCCTTTGTAACTTTTATTACGTTTGAATTTCGAACAGTAAAATTGAAACACCGCATCTAATACAGTTGCATGCCAATTTCATTCCTTTATCAATATGGATGTCAAACTCTAGGAAATATATCAAACTACTATTAGTAATAAAACTTATCCATTGCAAAAGTTATTTTTATCAAATAGCTTTCATAATAAAAAATGTCAGCAATAATTGTTTCTAGCTATGTAAATAATAAATAACTCTTCAAAAAACTCCTTTTTCACAATTAGTGTGAAATTATCCTTCCGATTTTACTGCAATTCTTTTTTATTTACGAAATGTAAGAAATAAATCGAATTAAGATGAATGAGGAAATTTTCCATTCTTCAACACAGAGTTACTGCTTCATCAAAAATATTTCAATAAACTAAATGATGCAATTTCTATAAATAACATCATATTCATAAATATGGTACCTCTAAATAAGATCATTCTTTAAATTATTCCAACATCGAAGTCGACCTACATTAATTCTTAATGTAAAAATGCGAAATATAAGCAGACAGAACACAAAATTCATAGAAAACAACAAAATTAAAATGGGAGTATTCTATGGAGATAAAAGAACATTTTAAGTAAACAGTCAAAACCAAAATTTTCATAGCAAAACAACCTGTCGTAGATATATATATTTTCCGTCTATAATTTTTCACATATTAGTTAATTAAACTGCACAAAATTGTAGGGAAAAATGATTTTATTAAACCTTCTAAAGAAGCTTTGTAATAAGATCCTTCATTACGAGCAAGCTTCGGTAAAGAAACCGCAACAAAAACCATCAATAAGCAGGCCACAGTGTACTCATCTTCTCCTAGTTCTGAAAAAAGATAATGATGCTTTTAAATGATCTTTTTTTTTATGAAATTTAAAAAATATGTTTACACTTTCAAAGAATATGCATATTGTATAATTGGGATTATTTTTTTTCATACATTATATTTGATCAATATAATAATTTAAAAATTGACTATCCTTTTTTGACAAATTTTAATAATTAGAAAACATTGAATATGATATTTTATGAATAACAAATACTGTACCCATTACAAGACTTTCATTCATTTATTTATTGAATTCACACAACTCTAAAAAAAGCAAAAACTTCACACCACATTAAAAGCCAGAGTAAAGTTTGAGGAGGTGTAGATATTTGAAAAAAAAAAATAATAATAACGGGTACAGATGTAAAAAAGTTGTTTGGAATTCTATTTTCAAAACAAAACAAAAAAAAAATTAAATCATTAAAATTTTTGGAAAGATGTGAATTTTATATTTTCAAATTCTTTAGAGATTCAAAAATATCTTATGTTAAGATATATTAAAAATATTTACCACTTTTCTGTGATCTCAATGCAGCAACTAATGCAGGATCAACACGACAAGGAAGGCCAGCAGCTGATGCAATTTCAGAAACTATCTGAAAAAGCAAATTAAATTCTAATCAAGCAATCATTGGTAATTAAATTTTACTGAATGAAATGCCTAAGTATTCTCTTGTGCAGTAAAAAAAAATTATCACTAATTTATCATTTATATTCGTAATTTGATGATAAAAGAATAAAAATATCAGCTATCAGCTCACAAGAAACTGGCAATTTAAGATATATGTTCAATTATAAACTAAATAAAACAGATATTTATTCAATAGAAGTATACTTTTTTTCACACAAAAATCAATTTCTTACTGGTGGAAAAAACATTTACAATTAAAAAGAAAATTTATTCAAATATATTTCAAATTGTAAAAAATTATTTTACAATAGTGTTATCTGAAGTAAAAAATAATATCAACAGCTCAAGTGATTTAAAAACACCCTAAAAAATTCATATAAAAAGGAGAAAATTGCACACAAAATTAGTAAACCATTTACAATCGCCTTTAAAATTTATTATAATTCCTTGGAAGTAATCATTATTCTGATTTTTATGGAAATTTCATTTCTACAACTTACCATAGAATCTCCATTTGGTACATGATGTTTGAAATCAATGATTGAGCTAAGCAAAAAAGGTATTCTATCTGCCAACACCTGTTAGATACACATTTATTTTTATTAATTACTGTAAATAACCTTAAAGATAACAAAGTAAATTTATATGAATTCAGGATATAAACAGCAATTGTTTTTATATCAACTTACATCGCTTAAAGAATCCTGAGCTAGACTACGAAAGCATATTATAACTCCAATTATGGTCATTCTCTGAAGAACATTATCAACATCTAAAAAATTTTAATATATTATTAGAAAAGTGCTTACATGAAAATAAAAAGAAAGTTATAAAAACCCTTTTCAACAGTGCAATCTAAAATCACTTTTCCAAAAGAAAATTATGATCTAATTCAACAGCAAACCTTTTAAATACTGGAAAATATATATATATATAAAAATATCTTTATTACTTTAGTCATTTAAGATGTGATACTAAGAGCTAAATCCAATCCAGCTCGTTACAATTTTTATGAATATGAAAGATAACTACTATTTCGTTAGCACGAAACGACTATAACCAGAGACTGGGAATTCATAAAATGATTCTTACAGTTTATGAGTTGAGAAGGGAAACTAAAACTTATTCAGCAAAGCAAAAATTATAAATCACTTTTTTTAGATATATACTAAGAAAGTAACCAATGATACACAGAATTATGAGTCAGCAAGGAAGTCAAGGTTTTAAAATAAATAATGATAAATTTAATAGCCTTTCCTTGTATTTTTCAAGTATTATGTTCGGTTGCCAAGATATATTTTTTAATAAGTATAATTATGTTGTGAAAAAAAACATGAGTAATTTACTTTAATGCAAAAAAGTGATTTCAAAATTTTGAATTTACCGAATTTTATAATTTATTATAAGTTTTAAAAAAATATTTAGAAAGTGGGATTCGATATAAAGTAAGAAATTGAAAAAATTTATTCAAAACAAGAAATAGTTTAGAAGTTATAATTATTTCATGTGAAAAAAATTTTTATAAGCAAAACAAAAATTATGCTATTATATCGGATTAAAGAAAGGCTATTCATCGGATTATAGAATTAAAGAAACAGGCTTGCAAATAAAATTTTTTTCAAATATGGGAAAAATATTTCTTTTATTTTATATCAATAAAGAAATGAAACAAGTAAAGCTAGATATTTTTACACTAAAATGTGTAAAACACTGTTTTCACATTTTGAAATTTAAACTGTTTACATAGGAATTTTGTTTGATAATTCCAAATTATATTCAAATTCCCATTATTTAAATTTTTCATAAATAATTATACAAAATGCAAATATTACAAGATTGGATACTTTTAAATAAGTAGATGCAAAACAAGCATTATCTTTTAAAAAAGTTGTAAAAACAGATGTTTGATATATAGAAATTTTTAAAAGATCGGGAAAAAAAAGCTGCTTAACTTAACCGAGATCAATAATAATATAATCGCATCTTTTATTTTCTGCTGTCAAAAATTATCTAAACACTAAATTATGACTGCTCTATTGAAAATTAAAACAATGTTTCACCACTGCAAACTATTTCAAACATATTAGTAAAACAATATATAAAATTGAGACTCCTTACTTTGAGCCATCTTTGGTCCTAATAGGAAGCAAATAAAAGAAATAGGAATTACAAATATTAATGAAGTTACGTTGTAATAAGAAGGAATAAATAAAAGAAATTAGTCATTTAAAAAGACAGCATCATTTATCACAAGATAATATTTAATTTTAACAGTAAAACAAATTACAAGTAACTTGTTTAACAATATGCAATAAGTTTGTTGTGCAATAAGTACAACAAATGACAAGTAATGAGAACTGAATCGCAGATATCATATAAAATATGCATTTCAATTTATATTACAATTTCCATAATACACATTTCTAGTTAATATGTGTAAGAGCCTTAGTTTATTACATTTATAAATTAAAAGATTAGCTTTTAACTACAAATCCATGTCCATCAATAACTAAGCCTTGAATAATTTCTTTGATCATATCTTCTATTGCCCAGAAGTTGAAAAGGTAGCTAATTCTCCATTCAGAATTTTCTCAATCTTCCCAGACCCTGCTTTTTTTTTATAAAAATATTATTATCTGCTATGATTAATGAAGTTATGGCATTATGAACAAATAAGGTTAAATAACATTCATTACGCACGGTCTTAACTTAGCTATTTTAACAATTAAATTTTAATCAATTATATCGACAATTTGTTGTACTTAAATTAAATCTGCAATAAAAAATGGCAAAATCATATATACGAATTTTTTTTAATTAATACTAAAATTAAAGCTTTATGGTAGAAATATTTTAAAATGCGAGATGAGTAACTTTTAATCAAACAGAAAAAGGAAAACCATGATAAATAAAAATGGAGAGAAAAATAGATAAATTTATCAGCTATGAAAAAACAGCAAATAATCAGGATCATCTTTATCACTCAAAAGTAAGTTATATTATGCAATTTCAAAAAATCAATATTATAAAAATCAATTATTGCTAACAACAGATGACATTATTACACAGAGCAACTACAATATGATTTTAAAAAATGTGAAAAACTAGACTAAGTGAAAGATAAGAAGCTGCAAACAGTCTTTTTTACATATGTTCATCACCTAATAGCACTGATAAAAAATGTAAAGGATAATAATGCAGAGGATATGCCTGGATACTAGTTGTTCCAAGAGAAAGTTTTACAGGAAAGATTTAAATTGATAAACTTGAAATCTTGTCTTTTTTTTCTAATAACACTAAGATGATTTTACACTTGGCCTTATCAAAAAAATCAAAGAATGGTGAAGAATAATAGATGTTAGCATGGATCGAGTTTTCCAGATATGGAAATTATTTAAAACAAATGGAACGTGTAGAAAGCTCCATGGGAGAGATCATGTTAGAAGTATGATGCCAGCAGGAGATAAGTGCATTATTTGATGTCAAAAAGGAATCAGCACACCACAGCTCTTAAGGTCACAAATGAGTTTCTTGCTGTCAAACTTTATACAGACATTTGAGAAAAGGATTAAATACATTTAGGCTTATAATAAACAGCATTGTCAATACTGTTCTGTACTGCCCAGGGGCGAATTTTAACAAAATATGGCCACAAGCGCTATTTTATTGAGATCCCTGCTAGATAAAATCGACTGATAACACGAAACGCTAACTAAATTTATTTGCGGTTTAGCCATACCATGTAAAACAGGTTTGAATATTTATCATAAAACATGTTCACCAATTTGAAATGTTTTCTTTACGTAAAACATGTGGTGAAAAAAATTAGCGATTCTTATAACAGTTGTTTTACATAAAACATTAAATAGCAATGTTCGCTAGCGTAACGGTGAATGGCTAAGAATACTGGAAACTTCGTTCCGAACAGCGACCATACAGAAAAAATTAGAAATTGCAAACATTGCCATAATACTTTTTTCCCGCTCTGCAAGCCCAAAAAGAAATCTACTTGTAATCATTTTTAAACTAGAACACCGAAATACCACCTAATCAGAATTAATAAAATTTTGCGAAAAATACTGCTGATATCCACTTGAAATGTTTACCAGATATTTTTGAGAAAAGACCAGATGCCAAATTTCATACTTCTCAACTCTGTTTTCAAAAACAAGTGATTTTCGGACGCGATGTAACAAGCAGAAAACTCGAGGTGAGATTTTATTATTGACGATTACAGATCCCCTACCTACACACACACAAAAGAGAAAATGTAAATGAAAGATGAATTGAAATGTCATTTTTTAAAAGAATCATCCCTGTTATTTTTTTAATCAGTGCAGAATTTAAATAATTTAAGTCTAAAACGTGCACATTACGTGATCCCTCTTTTAATTAATCGGTCAATTTACTAACAAACTGGAACACTAACTTACTTTATTTCAGTGATTATTTATAAAGTGGAAATGCATACGTTTATTATTATTATTATTATTATTATTATTATTGTATCATGGTGGTGTGACATCCACATCTGTGCACAATTTTGAATTTTTTTATCTGTGCACAAGCTGAAGTTCGGTGTCCTTATTTAGAGTAATAAAAGTTTGAACATAAAGGAACAGATATGAATTTGAACAATTATATTCGACGAAGTGTTAATATCTCAAAATTCATAGAATTTATATATTTTTTTCAAATTTGTATATTTGGTAACTAGACTAATAACGTTTTTAATTAACCTAAATAGATTAATTAAAAACCCTAAGTAGCATAGTAAGGCTTAAGTAGCTGCCTAATCAAAAATACACCACTGTCTAGCATCACCGTAATTTTTCCCTAAATAAAATACATACTGTTTTAAGATTTAAGATTCGAAACCTCAAACTTTGAAGATGAAGAACCTGGCGAAAGAACCAAGTTGGTTGAGGTATCTCACCCCCCCCCCCCAATCTGCAATTAAATAAAAGAACAAATTTCTGTTTTAAACACTCACACAAAACAATTTTTCCTTTTTTTTTCTCCTCTCATTTCCTCTTTTTTATTTTCTTAAATTTTCTCATTTTACTACTTTAGAAGTTTCTGAACATCACAGTTTTTGAAATTATTCAGCAATCTGATTCTCTTTGTTTTTGTTAGGGCATATTTTTTCCAAACTATCTTCGATTCTTTTCCATCATTTTTTCTTTAAGAAAAAGAAAAGTTAGAAATTGTTTTGTGGAGGCCTCATTTTGGCCGTCAGCTCAGAACTGGGATATATGTTGAACAGAGTTTAAGATTCCCTTGTAGAAATCGAAGAACGAGATGACTGCCTCCAACGCCAGTGCTGAAAAATGTCACAGGTATCATCCATATACAATGGTATCGTTAGTATCAAAATTGGACTAAACAGGACCGAGCTTGCATATTTTTCGCAACTGAGAATAGGTTCAGTCTTTCATTTGTCATCTGTAATTCAGTGATCTCCTGAGACAGTACTACGAAATATCATTCAAAAATATTCAAGAAACAGACCTATCCCCAACATGTCATATCCGCACATATTGTCATCACGTACGTGCCCCCACATAATTACCAACAGCGCACTTCCCTCACATGTAGTTGAAACCAGCACTAAGACTGACCAATGATACATTCATCAGGTTCTAAAACTGATGTTCAACTTTCCTGTGATGTACTGGTGATAAATTTGTTTTCGTGCACATTAATTAACCGGACACTCACTATTCAAAACTGCCTAGACAGCGAAGATATTCAGTCCTGTATAGTCAATTTGTTTTCTAAATCTAAACCTTTCTGTAAATTCTCAGAATAATTAGGAAAGGAAATTTTCTAGTTGAAAATATTCTGCTGTAAACAAGATGACATATTCCATGCACTGACAAAGAAATAGAAAAATTTTTCTCAACAGATGCTGGATAATGTGCGAATTTTGACATACTACATCGCACTTCGCATATACTGACATCATTCTCAAAAATGCTTAGTCATTCATCTAAAATTTTCCTTTTATCCATATACAGCATCAAATGAGCCCTTTGTTTCCCAATACAGCATCAAATGTTTCCCTATACAGCAAAAAATATCCCAATACAGCATCAAATGAGCACTTTGTTTCCTTTCAGATGTTTCAAAACTTTCTGTATTTTCTAGAAAAATAAATTAGCTTTACCAATTGTGTGGTATTATTCTTTAATCCTGCTGAATTTCTAACCTTGCTTTATTCTAAATGATAATTTGTGATTTGTTGAAATAAATTAGCTTTACCAATTGTGTGGTAATATTTTTATCCTGCTGAACTTCCAACCTTGCATAATTTTATTCTAAATTATAATTTGTGATCCATTCTTATTAATTGTTTATGTGTTATGGTTCAATTACATTAATCTGTTGTTATTAATAACAAAAAGAAAAACCGTCTAGATAGGCTGTTATTCTGTTAACAATATCTCAGAATGACTAACGAAAGTTGTAGTAGAAAATGTCACGCACATTGCCAGAGCGCTTAAAAATTAAAAGCTTTGTTTTCTTATCAATGGGATCTTCTCTGACCATAATATTTCTGAAAAATCAAAAATACACTGGTGTGCAAAACTTAAGCAACAGGTATGTTTTTTGCCATAACGTCACGAGAAATCATCTGAGACATGAAATTCAGAAATGAGATACAGCATTTTGTTCTGAAAGAATGACGAAAGTACAGTTGCGCAGAAATGAATACAATGCATATATAGTATAAAATCAAAAAAAAAAAAAAAGGTTTTATTGAACTCATAGTATCGTTACACATGATTGTCTGTACAAGAGGAAGAACAGCAAGCCAGCAAGCAGATGTTCCTTCGTATGGGATATGCCTTCCCCCTTACTGCAATGGTTGCATCGCACCGTCTCCCCATATCCAGCACCAGATTGTCCAACAGTTCTTGAGGTAAGAGTGCCCATTCCTCAATCAGCATCTGTTTAAGTTGTCGGGTGTTCCCAGGAGGATGTAATCGTGCCGCAAGGCGTCTCCCCAAAGCTTCCCACACATGTTCTATCAGATTTAAATCAGGGGAGCACGCCGGCCAATCCATTCGAGTGATATCTTCACTTTCCAGGAGTTCCTCAACAGCATGAGTCCTGTGTGGCCGTGCATTTTCATCCATAAAAACGAAGTCTGATCCAATGGCACCTCGGAACAGACGCACATGGGGAAGGATCACCTCCTGACAATAGCGATCTCCAGTTACAGAACCTCTGTCGAAAACGTGGAGCTCAGTCCGCCCGTTCATCATAATGCCTCCCCAGACGACATTTCCAGGACCACAGAAAGGGTCTCTTTCCGTGATGGTACTGGGATGAAACCGTGTCCCGACCTCTCTCCAAATCAACTGGCGTTGAGAACCGCTTGTAACATCACGGAAAGAGACCGTTTCGGTGGTCCTGGAGTTGTCTGGGGAGACATTATGATGAACGGGCGGACTGAGCTCCACGGTTTCGACAGAGGTTCTGTAACTGGAGATCTCTATTGTCAGGAGGTGATCCTTCCCCATGTGCGTCTGTTCCGAGGTGCCATTGGATCAGACTTCGTTTTTATGGATGACAATGCACGGCCACACAGGACTCATGCTGTTGAGGTGCTCCTGGAAAGTGAAGTTATCACTCGAATGGATTGGCCGGCGTGCTCCCCTGATTTAAATCTGATAGAACATGTGTGGGATGCTTTGGGGAGACGCCTTGCGGCACGATTACATCCTCCTGGGAACACCCGACAACTTAAACAGATGCTGATTGAGGAATGGGCACTCTTACCTCAAGAATTGTTGGACAATCTGGTGCTGAGTATGGGGAGACGGTGCGAAGCAACCATTGCAGTAAGGGGAGGGCATATCGCATACTAAGGAACATCTGCTTGCTGTTCTTCCTCTTGGACAGACAATCATGTGTAACGATTCTATGAGTTCAATAAAGCCTTTTTTTGTTTGATTCCATAATGTATGCATTGTATTCATTTCTGCGCAACTGTGCTTTCGTCATTCTTTCTGAACAAAATGCCGTATCTCATTTCTGAATTTCATGTCTCTCAGATGATTTCTCGTGAAATTATGGCAAAAAACATACCTGTTGCTTAAGTTTTGCACACCAGTGTAATTATTAAAATCTGTTTGAAACAAATAGTGACATACTAATAAAAAGAAAGCAGACAGGATACTAGCTTAGTACATAAACAGCTGAACTTCATGAAATAATTAATATTGCCAAACATAAACTCAAAGAAGTAAAATAAATGATTAATGAGCAAAGTGAATAATTTTATACAAAATACATTTATTTTAAGAATGATAAAATTCAACTCCTAAAACACTGAAATAACCATTTTTGCAGAAATGTAATGCCAAATACAAAATTAAACTAATGCGGAAAAAATATCAATGGATATCAGCTCATTAATCTTTGTAATAACCTATCATGAAAAAAAAATTTAATGTGAAATTTAATGTTCAGGAAGACTCGCATTAAAACTTATAGTTAAAATTGGATTACAGCAATTGGTGATCTACTAAATACAAAATTAAAAAATGCAGAACAGAAGTAAGGAAAAAACTCTGTGCTCTCCATATGAACGTTTATAAATACTTCTGGATTTGTTTGCATTCATTACACATAAAACCCTTCAAAATAGATTCACCTGATGCCAAAAATTCTTCACCATATTATATAGACAAATCTTATATAAAGAAGTAACTGAACTTTTAAATTTGCTATTATTAATAGAGTTAGTATCAATAATAACATATTAATTACATTAACCATAACATGTTACAAATAACTTTCAGCATTCCTATTTTAATGATGTTCACATGCCAATCACTTGTTTAAAATGAGTACTCACATCAAATAATATCATATAAATCAACATTGGCAATAAATTAAGCTTTCCCATATTCATCTGTTTCCAAAAGTAAGTAAATTTTTACAAAAATCATGCAGTACACATTAAATGTAATAGTGCATCAAATTGATATGTATGTTTGTAGAATTGCTATAGTTCCATTATTTTGTTAATGGACACTTGATGAAAAACAGGTTTGCAGTTTCTAGAAACGAACTATCTACGACAATGTGGAAAATTATTAATTTGTTTAAATTTGAAATTAACATGAATATCTTCATGCATTATATTTAAATACAAAACTTATTTTTGCTTTAAAGAAACACAAGTTAATAAATGAAAATTAAGGGTATAAAATAAAATACAGTTAAATTAATAAACTTGACTTCGATTTATAGAAAATTTAAAAATCAATAATACTAAAAAATCTTACTTTGCAACCTCCTTAATAAATCTTTCATTTCTTCTGGCTTATCATAATTTGATCTAAGGGCCATTAGTATTTCTTTATTACTGACGACTAATTTCTGAAACAGAAATTCATTTATAAAAATATTTATAAAAAGGTCAAACGAGTTTGTTTATATGAATCATAACTGAGACAAAATCTAAATTAAAAATATGTTCAAACACATTATCAAACTCATAAATAAATTAAAAGGAAAGGAAAAAAATATCAAAAGATAAGAGAAAAAAAAAAGAAAATACTAACTTTTAATTCAGTCACTTGTGATGCTATATGCCAACACAGGCTTTCATTCAAATATTTCATTCCATAAGGGCCAATAAGTTCAGCTAAGGCACGAAGTTCTGGGGGGAAAATAAGAAAATGCTATAACAAAAACAATAAAGAAATATATACAACTTCTTAAAAATTTATGGAAAAAAAAATATTTAAGGCTTGGATACTAAACACAGCTGTAATATGGTTTAATTATTAACAAAGAAAGATATGTAATATGAAAAAATAATAAACAACAATAAAAAACTAATTACAGTTTGTAAGGTTGTGGAAAGAATTAGATTTCTGGGGAAAACTGAGTCTTCCCTTGATAATATTTATTCTTCTTTATATTTAGAGCCATTTTAATTCCTGTTTTTTAAAAAGTATCTTGAAAGGCAAATGAATCATTTCTTCAGTACTTTTAAATGTTACGACTATTCTCCCTGTTGTAGCAATTAATCCAGTTTATTAAAACTTAGTTGCTACTGTCGGTGAATATTTAAACCTTAATAAACCATTTCTGCATAAATTTTGATCTATTACTAAACTTAACTCCATGGGAGAAAAAAAAAAGATGGACATCAGTTTGTCAGAATAAAATATAATCAATGATTGGGAAAAATAAGTTAACCTTCCCAAGGGAGCATATACCAACTATTTCTCATTGGACCTTTTGCATCTTGTTTTCTTTGAAGGATATAAAAATAGAAGAAGCCACTTTTTCACAATCATTAAGCTCATCTAAATCTGCACTGTGTATCTTTCAACTATTCCTTCAATCAACAAATTTAAAGATCTCAGATTTAAAAAAAAAGAAAGGTGGGGGGATTCAGCTTGAGAAACAAAAGTGGCCAGCAGAAACAAGAAATGAAATCCGAGAATTTTCATTTAAACCCACTAAAATTTATGAAAGCAACTAAAGTACTTTTAAAATATAAATTTGAAGAAACAATTTACAAAAGGGGAAGCAAAAGCTTTTATGAATTCTACTGGAAAATATTTTGTTTCCCTTTTATAAATACCCTTTTAAAATTTAAATATAAAAATACAAACAAGAAACTTAATTTTAAAAAAAACTTTAAAATTAATAAAATTAAAAATGATGTTTGCTTTAGATTGATTTCTATAAATTCCAAGTTCAATATTGTGATACCGTTTATGTCAGAAAACTCCTCAGCACTAAACTGAAGATTTCCTTCAGCAGAAAGAGTAACAAATGCTCGTTGGTTTCTTGAATACGATATGTGACCAGAACTTACACGACGAAGCAGAGCTTCCAAGTACCTGCAAATAAAAAGTAATTTTAAAATTTTGAATAAAAAATTAATATGGCTCAGAAATATAATGAAAGGAAAAAACGCAATGTTTGATATAATTATAATGTAACATGAGACAGCAATTTTAATTATTATACTTAAACCCTCTACAATCAAAATGAAGAGATTTCGTCATTCACTAGTGATTTTATCCACATAATCTACTTTCATACTGTTTTCGTTTTCTCAAACACAAATATCACAAAATATTTTCCTATCACAATTCCTATTAAACCAAAAATGAGAGCTTAAAATGAACTCAAAATACAGGGTAAGCAAGAAATAAGTTTCCTACTTTAGAGGGCTCTAGAATGTGTTCTGTTGATTAAAACGAAATAGAATTGAACTGCAGGTAATTCAAAAAATATTCCTAAATAGCACTAAATAAAAAAAAAATCTAAAATTCGGGGTGGCGCTATAAAACACACAAAACAATTAATAGGCTTTATAAATGCTAAATAATATACAAAATACTCTATACGCCCCCTCCCCTCTCATGTTCAAAAATGGGCTCTAATCGCAGAACCATGTTTTCCACAGTGGAATTTTATCGGAATAACAAGAACATGGTGCCGCATGTTGGCATTCAGCACAGATGCTAGCCTTTGATGGTAGATATCGACCTTCACAAAATACCACAAACAAAAGTCGCAGTTTGGTGATAGTCGGCGAAAGCGACGGCCATGCTGTTGGGAAAAGACGGATGATCATTAAAGCATTTGTGAAATCTTAACAATTGTTTTACACGAAGATCAACGTAACGGAGATGCGCCATCCTGAATGAAATGATGTCCAGAAGGCATTTATACTCTTGAAATTGTGGGATTACAAAAATCCACAAGTATATCAAACTACCGTTGGCCTGTGATGACACAATTTGGATTCCATTTGCAGTTATCTCTTCCAAAAATATGGTTCATTGATAAAAGTACCGTCACTTTTTCAGGATGCAATAGTTGTTCTTTGATGGCGTAACTTTCAACTGCCCAATTGTGAGCGTTAACAAGCCCAATCAAGCAAAAACAAATTTTTTCCTATAACAGTACATTGCATAGACAAATGACGTTAACCACCATTCCAGCAAGGCATTGGAGAGCAAGTTTTAAGAGCATCCGAGTTCCTATCTTATAATAAGAGCACGGGCTTGATTTTATAGGCATAAAAAAGCAAAACTTGCAGTAAGAGTTTTCGTATAGAGGAATGCGGCAATTCTAATACATGCGAAACAACTGACAAATTCATATTGCTGTGAGGCAACTGAATGCTGGCTTCAAGACTGCGTTGGCCATATTTTCTTTGCTAGAAGACAGGACTTACTATCATCACTTAACTGGAAGAATATCAAGCAGCTATGTTGCTTCAAATTTCTGTATCATTGTGCATAGGGCACATGGAGATATTGGATCTCTACGATGATATTCTTTTATAGCTGCAGAGGGATTCAGCCGATTCTGGTAAAATAATTTTACCATTATCAATTTTTTTTTTTTTGAACATACATATGATGTGTAGAAGAGTTACTAAAGCTTGTTCAAAATTTGCCTTCTTTTTATCCAAAGAATAACGCTAACAGGTATGTGCTGTAACGCAAATGATGTTTCACATTTTCAATATATGCAAATAAAAAAAGGCGTATTGTAGCGCCATCTATTGGGAATTTTGGTACTAAAACGTATTTCATAAAAGTCAAGCGCATCACTTGAATTTTCTGTGGTTGAAATTTTATCTCATTTATACCAGTAGAATACATTCTCGAGCCCTCTGAAGTTTAAAACTAATTTCTTACTAAAATTCTTATCTTGTGAGTAGGTTCCTCGAAAATGCCATATAATTTGCATAACATTTAATAATAAACTAATAAAGAAATTAAATGTTAAACCCATATGAAACTATCTATCCAAAATATATATATATTTTTAGATGGATATTTATAAATTTAAAAAACATCGCATGTGTGGCCCGATCTTCGAAAATTTTGTGTATTTATTAACCTTAGATATTAATAGTATGGCTGCCCTTCTTTTATTAAAAAACTAGTTTACTCAATGGAAAGATTTTGTTCTTATCCAGAAACTGAATCGTCTTTTCACACTAAACACTTCTTTCATTCACTATCATTAAAAAGGCTAACTAGAACAAATTCTGAATTTCATAAAACATTGATTTTTCTTACAATTCCATAACTACATGCATATGATTGTATTAAAATGAAACATGTAGTTCATACTTCTGTAGCCGAGAACTAAGTGATAATTTAATATGGAATTCATATGCTCACCAGTTGGTGTATAAAAACGTCACGGTTTTATCTCCATGGCAGTCATGGGGTTGAGTTTGTTGCAATAACACACTGTTGAAAACCCGAGTAATATCTAAATGAACTAAAAATTTCAAAAGATTAAAACATTTTTTAATTGTTAGTCCAACAACAAAAAAAGGAAAGAATAATGCATAAATAAAACCATTGCACATATCTAAATTTAAAATCATACGAAAAAATACGAATTAGTCGAAATTACTCTCTAAAAATGCTCTTAAATCTTACCATAATTTTCAATGCTTTGCAAAACACTCATGAATGAACGAACACTCATTAAGAGCTCTGAAGGCTTTGCAATTTCATTGTTTTCTGAATTAAACATCACCATCTTTACCAAAGACTTGTTAAAACGACTTTCTAAGTGATTAGTCAAATATTCTCGAGGGCAAAAAACATGATCCCACACATTGACTGTACTGGTGTAATTAATAGCATAACAAAGTTCACTGAGGGCCATATGAAGCTTGTCCATCCTAAATAAATAATCAATCTTAGAACATCTTTAATTAAAAACATATAAAAAATCGTCTCTTTAAAATGTCATAATATATGTATAATCATAGAAATAGCAAAACTATAAAAAATGTTAATAAATTTCTCATAAAAAGAGATTGTATCCTTGAAAAAAACAATTTATATAATTTTGAAAATGCTCAGGTATTTTAATGAAAGTGTAAAAAACATGCAGGCTAAAATGTTATAACACTTTTTTAATAGAACATTATAGTGTCAACTTACTCTGAAGAAGATTACTTATGATACTGGATTATGGAAGGTTATCCTCAAGGACTTAGTTAATTTTAAACTTGTTTTAGTCAATACAACTATGTTTTCCAGTATTTACTCAATATCACTAATCTCAAAAGTTTATTTGATAGAGCAATATTAATACAAAATTTAGTTAATAGGTCTAAGTATCTGTATTATTTGTTCTTTAAGCATCGATATTATTTCAAAATCAATCTGAATAAAACAAAAAAAAAAATCATACGTGGTTAACTCTTCTCGAGTTCTCCTGTAACTTTCCATTCCTGGTTTGCCTGGTTCAGAAATTACTTTGCTTTTCTTATCCCTTCGTTTCTTATTAACAACTTGTGCAATTAGAGGAGCACAATGTTTAGGCAGTAGCTGTAAAAAGAAACCAGTTTTTAATCTTCAGAAAAAATATGGACTAAGATATAAGTATCCATAAATTAAATGCAATGCAAGCAATTTTATTTAAAATTCAATAAAATTACGCATGAAAATATCATTAAAAAAAACTATTCAACTACAAGTGATGACAAAGCTATTTATATAGGCTCCATGATCAAGAATATGGCTTCAGTTAAGAATCTACAATAATTTTATTACTATTTAGTAGTGCATATTGATACAAATAACATGACATAATCTATAAAATTTGAACTATTGGTGGAATTAAAGAAATTTAGTGAAACCAAATGAAATAAAAAAAATACAGGGTTAGCAAAAAATAAGTGTGACATTTTATTTTCCTGAAATTACTTTAATACTAATATAAAAAGTTCTCCGATTTCTTTTAAACAAATATAAGCTTGCATAGACCACAATTATCAAATAAAACACTAATATATATATATACATATATATATATAATCCTGCTTTATAAATATAAAGATCAAAAATATTTTTGAACCTTGTCACTTAGGTTGCACTGCTCGTCACAGATTGTTGTAATAATATCTTTTGCTTCTTTTGACATTTCATCTAGGAAAACATTGACTAGGGTCAGGCTTCTATCCCCAATATGGATTCTTTCTTCGGGACATAATACATGAGTGCAATTCATGAAGTGGCAACATATCAGAGGAAATGCTATGATATAGCGAGTTTGAGCTGGAAACTCCAAACACATATGAAACTGGTTCTCAAATACAGTACTGTAAAAGCTAAAATAAAATTTTGTTAGTTATAAGGAAATAGCAGCAGTTAAAATATTAAAACAGAGGAAATTAAACATTAATAATATAGTTTCAAAATCTACGTACATTTACTTTTTTGTAATTCTACATATTTCAGACAAAACACAGGTAATTTTTTCATTACATGCTTTTATTCCTCACACAGATAAATTTCATGACTATATTCAGATACAAAATGAATCTTTTTGCAATGCATCTTATGATAATTTTATGACAAACGAAGTTATTATAGGTCTCAATTCATGTCAAATTATGAATACTAAAAAAAATATCAAATGAAAATATATTTTCTTCTAATAATTATGCACATATCTTGACTCATTTCAAGGAATTATTCTATACTTTTGTGTTAACCATTCATTGATACAAAGAAGGAAAAGAATTTTTATAAAAAGGTATGATCAATATACTTCACTTTAAAAATTCTAAAAATATTTAAACGATCAGATCCGACACATTCAGGTATTTTTAAAGCACAATACATTTCAATGTTCAAGTAAAAATTCGTACCCAAATTAAAAACCTTCATGGTCTTTCTTATCAACCTTTCACAACTTTGCAATTAGTTATTTTAACCGGTATTAACAAAATGTCGGAATAATTATCAAAATGTTAAATTTAATTAGTAAAATTTTTAATTAATGAATTCATCAGTTGAAAGTATCCAAAAAGATAAGAATTAAAATAATTTAAACGATTATTCTTTCTGCCTCTTTTAACATAGAAATATGGCTTTAAAAAAAGGAGATATTTAGGTCACAAAAAGTTTCATCAAATCAAAATTCGTGACTGAAAAAACATTAGTCCAGCAGGATCCTTAAATCATACAAATTTAATCCTCATAAACATGTGACTTTATGTTCCAACATATAAGTAAGCAAGTCCATTATGTAAAGACTGATAGATTATTTTATAAATATTCGTTTCTCACATGCTACATTGGATTAAAAACAAAAATTTCAAGATTACCAGAATATTGATAGGTCAGAAGTCTCCAATAATAGCTCATCAAGAACATCAACCACTTTGGTATGGAATACAATAGTATTTAATAATGATGCGAGTTCTCGATGCTCATGCAAATTCAAAGGGTATTTGGCAACACTACTATAAGCCTATAAAATAGAGTACAACTCAAGATTTCATGATTGTTAAAAACTAAGAGTGCTGAAATTATGTGAATAAAATCAATACTCTTACAAGCAACAAACTAACATAATGCAATTTCACATCTTTTCAAATGTTAATCAGCTAAAACGATTAGATGCATACTAATAAATTTAAAAATGTTTTCCCTGAACAAATCAATATTTTATTTAATAATGTGAAAAAAAAATTATAATTCTAAATAAAAAATATGAAACCAAGTCATTGAAATCACCAATGATCAAAGCTTAAAAATTAAAATTTATCCACATTTACAACCAGCAATATTTATGACATATGAATAACATTTTCCAATTATTTAATACAACATCATGAATGGAAGTCAACATCGTTGTTAATATGAAATACTAAATGACAAGTAATGCAATTACTTCTCTTCAAAAATAATAAATCTGATTATATTACTGCAACAAAAAATTGTAGGCCAAACTAATGATATCATACACAAACATTATAAAAAGATATTCAACTAAAATTATGAGGTAAATACAATTAGTAAAAAAATCTATAATGTTTTTACAAAATAAATGATATGCTTTTTTTTTCTCCAATAAGTAAAAGCTATTTGGATTAGCAATCTAATTTTCAATTGAAAAAAAAAAGTTTCTAAAAGATATAATATTTAAAATGCGATGCATTGTTATTTTTTACATGCCCATCTATTTGAATACAATACATATAGTAAACAACAAAATAAGCAAGAATATTTAATTCATACAAACATTTTGATTTAAAGATTTTGTATTTATGAATTTTGAAAACAAAAAAATGAATTTATAAATGCAGATTTGACTATGCCAATGTAATCAATCACTAACAGTTCCAAAAATATACGGGCAAAAGAACTTTATAAACCATCTTTATAATCGCTCTTTATTATTTATAATTTTATTGAAAGTTAAAAGACTTACTTGTAAACGAAACCAATCTAATCTCAATCCACGGAAGTCGAATAATTCATTTTCTTCAACTGGAAAATAAATGCAGTTTATATTGAATGTGAAAAACAGTAAGTGTAAAAAAAATGCAATAATTTTTTTAAAATCATACCCTGTTTCACATTTAATTGAGAAATAGTGTTGCATATTGATGACAATATTAATGAATCTTCTTCAGGTATGCAAACAACCTTCTAAAAAAAGTAGGAATGGGAACATTAATGGAACAAATAAAATCATGTAACAAGTAATCAACATGTATGAAAAGTTTTTAATTAAGTTTTTAAATAGATTCAATGTTTATAACAATTTAAAACAATTTTACAACAGATATTTAAGACACAAATAAAAATGGATTATTTTAAACTTGCCTAAAAGACAACAATAATTATGATCTTATATACATTGCTTTTTTATTCACAAAATATACATTTCAAATTTTAAGTATGTAATACCACAATCAACATTGTCAAAATACAAGGTAAGTTACAAGACACTTTTTTTTTTAACTGTAATATGACGAAATCAGAAAAATATTTTGTCCTTAGAGTTTTATAATCAACATAATATATATCAACATAAATTTTGCTTCAAAATAATACAAGCACAGAAACATTTCTTGCAACAGAAAGCTATACAGGTGAGAAATAAAATGGTGCATTACAATATTTAAAATCACGCACAATCAATATATCAATATATTTTATTTTACATTTTATAGTATGCACATAAATAGATAAGATAATGCATGAATACTGTGTAGAAAAAGAGAATGAACATTATTTATACTGTCTTTTTGATAAAATATGCTTATTTTGTTGCTTATAAAAAATTATTAAAATTAGGATAATAAAATTAGAAATACTAATAAAGTTACCACAATAAAAAAATGGCATCCATCAAAATTAATGTTTTAATTAACTACTGATTTCAGAATTGGCAATAATGCAAACCAAAAATATGTCACTTTTAATTATGAAACAATGTGAAATAGTTCAGTAGAGGAGCCTATGAGAAAACGATGCAACATTTCTTACTTACATACTAAAGTGATAAAGTGACTAAAGGTCATTTTCGTAATAAACTTTATTTTGTTTATTTAAAACATCTTAACTTAAACTATTTTAGAATTTGAAAATTTAAGCAAATTAATTTCCAAACTTGATAGAGCAACTTTAGGTATGTTTTCCCCACAAATTAATTTACATATAAAATAATGTTCATTAGATTGCAACTCCTAAAAGTAAATGCAATTTCATTTCAAAACATAAAAAGAAACCCATTACTTTCCAATTATATCGACATTTTAGAAATTTTATCAAAATTCCCAATAGGGACAAAAAAAATGCAACCCCTTTACGATTAAAAAAAACTAATAACACTCCAAAGTTTGGGAAAAAGGTGAAAATAGAGCATTATCACATCACTAATAAAAGAGGAATTCAATTAAAAACAGTTTTAAAATATTTGAATGAAATCTTTAGAGCCCATCATTTTTAAACTCAAGTGCTTTCCATCATTACTTTTACTTATAGACTGTTAAGAATCTGAAAGATAAGGTGAAACCTTTTGTGATCTCATTAATATTGTATATAACTTTACTAAAGATCATGATTCACAATTTAAAAAAACCATGATCTATATTAATTTGCAAAAAATAAATATATGTCACTCATAACATCATTGTCAGCATATGGCCCAAAAGTAGATTTTTTTACAACCTCTAATGTCTTGTAGAACTACAGAAGAAAATACAATTTGCAATTAAAAAACATTAACTTACCTGAATCATGTGATCCAGAGCCACTGCATCATACCCAGCTAGGTACTGGATATAATACCGCTGTATAACTTGATTATATTTTCGAATTAATCCTGTTAAATTCAATTATAAAATTAGCAATCTCTTGTTTACAAACACATAATTATGAGAGAATGTTTAACAACCAATTTATTCTTTCTCTCTCTGTCTCTCTCCCATTCCACAACACTTTCTGTTTCAACCATGTGCTGTCATTTTCATTCAATTAAGAATACAAATAATATATTTCTGAAATTTTTAAACATAATTTTTAGATCAAATTATAACATCTACTACTTAATTTTAGCTTATAGGTTTTCAATGGGATAGTTCAATGCATGTACAACATGCAGTCAAAATCAATTAAGCATTTTTTTAAAAAAAAATATGAAATAGTAAACTAAACAAATACGCAAAAATAATTACACAAATGTTTTAATTAGCATGTGTAAACACACATAGACCTCAATAATGTAATGATTTCTTGGAATGAACGACATTTAATTGACAACAATTGAGTTAGCTAATACTGAAGAAGATCGTTTAAAACAAAAACAAAAAAAATCTTCCACAGCAGCAAAAGAAAAATACATTATTTCCAAAACTATTTATCTATTTCGTTCAAAAATTTGCAAAATGAATTCCCCACAAAAGTAGAACAAAATAAATTTTCCATGATACTCAGAATAAAAATCTTGACTATTTTTTAATAATTATCACCTAAATAAACTAAAAGTTGCTGTTCTTTTGTTCTCTTTTTGGCAATTTAATTCACATATACATAAACATTTATTATATTACATAGCATTATTATTTATAAAATTTAAGTTTTACAGTAATTTAAAACAAGCACAGCATGTCACAAAAAAATCAACAGATTAAAAATTATCAATACAGTTTATATAAATGTATCATTTTTACCATTAGTACACAGTAACAATTAAAAAATTTAAAATTTTTCTGCAGTAAATAACTGTTTAAAACTAACTGCCAACTTGGATCTCTATTTCAAGGGTCAAACTGATATTTCTTTTTGGCATTGTAATAGGGACAATTAAAATAATTTGTATTATAAAAAGTGATTAATATATTTTCAAATACATTGTAAAAAAAGTAAGTAAATTTAGATCATTTAATACCAACTAGATATTTACCTCTTAACTCTTCCATATGAAACAATAATTCAGGAAGCTGCCTGTCAACTAAATCTTCAGCTGAAGTTCGAGTCCGCCCTCCATGCCTTTGAGGAAGATTTTCACAGTGCCTGAGTAACCAAAGTACTTCATCTCTTGCGAAAGACAATCCCATAAATACAAATAGCACCTATTCATATATGAAATACTTAATAAAATGTCTAAACAAATTACAAAATGTGTTGAAGAAAGAATTTAACATCCAACAGATTTAAGATTTTTGATACCCAGAATCACAGATTTTTTTAATCTGTATGGAGGCCCAAGATTTATTTCATACATTGAAGGGAGGAAAATAACATAGTTATACAATTAGTGTAATAAAAAAAATAGTACCTATATAAATGAGTAAAAGCATATGCCCCTAAATTATTTTGATTACAAAATTAAAGTATCAGTTTTTTTTCCTAAGGAAAAATGCTCCAATTAAAGAATTCTAGCAGCATTTCAGAATTATAAAAGTTGTACTGCTTTAAAAAACATTTCTTAATGATACTAATGTCATGTTTGGATTCTTTTCAGCACGTTATGATGATGCGCAAGTCCAGAAGTACTAGCTTAAAATATTTTTAAGTATCATAACACTAGCATTATCCATTCAGCAACATATGAAGCCAAACCAAATGGAAATATAAATATATATTGTAAAAACTCATGTCTCATTTCTGGAGTAATGAAAATTTTGGCCATATACTTAAGAGAATTGAAGGCTTACACAGAAGCAGAAAATAAGTGACAGAAGTGAATGGAAGATGTCACTCATATTTGATATGGAGATTAGGCAACACAGAGAGAATGTGGAGATTTTAAAACAGAAGCATATGCCAAATACGTGTATGAATAGAGGAGTTAAAATGAACTTTGAGCAATAGACTAGCATTCTCCCCAAATACAAGATGGAATAATTAAGAATTTAGTAAAATCATATGTCTTCTGACATAGTGAATTTATGATTATAAATAATATAAAAACATTAATATAAAAATGATATTACAATATTTAAGATTTTGTGCATATTAATTTCCAAATTATATATTAAACCAATCAAAGTAAAAATAAAACATGACATGAAACAGAAAGAAGAAAAAAATCACACACAAAGACACCTCTTAGTTTCTCAATTATACTTATTTAATAGCATGTACTCTGTTAAAAAAAATAAGTAAATAACTAAATGAAATGCCATTTTTTTTCCCCTTCAAAACTTAAACATCACACTTTAAAAGTCTTTTACATCATCGAAAAATGATAATAGAAAAAACTTAAGCCTAACCATCCTCCCTTTCCACATGCATAATGCTCCTCAATACATTATTAATATAAAAAAAATTGCAATAAGCAAAAGAAATGCACATATTTATGTGTATTAAAAATAAATATATACATGTATGATAAAAAAAATATAAAGGAAAAAAATCACATGAAAAATTTTAATTTCAACACTAAGAAATGGTCACTTAATCCAAACAAATAATTTGTTGAAAATTCTGTTAAATTTAAATATTTATTTATACTCTTTTAAAAGGAGATTCATATAATTGCAACTGCTTTTGATCAATGAAAAAAAAATATTTTAAAAGTTTACGAACCTTGGGTCCTAATAATCCAGGTTGGTCAGCAAGAATCAAAGCTAATTCTTTTAATGCTATTCTAAGAAATTTCCTCCTCTCACGACGAA
Source organism: Argiope aurantia (assembly GCA_026543865.1). Classification (NCBI taxonomy): domain Eukaryota; kingdom Metazoa; phylum Arthropoda; class Arachnida; order Araneae; family Araneidae; genus Argiope; species Argiope aurantia. The sequence goes on along the minus strand of JAPMOR010047230.1, from coordinate 69,252 downwards.
CAAGACATCTGAAGATAATAAATGAATAGTCCAAATCAATATTTATTATGAAAATTGTACAAGATTCAATATAATTTTAGAAGTGATAGCTTATCTTACGCATTTTGAACAGCATAATTAAAACACTCCTTTACTTCAGAAACTCTCTTATTATACCTAGAATATAAAAAAGTGCAACTACAATATAAGTTTACAGCAGAATTTATCAAATACAATAAATAAAAATTTCCATGATAATAAAATCCTATGCTACAGATAGAAAAAATGTAATACAGTTCAATATTTAAAATAACTGTACTCTCTACGAAAATATAAGCAAATAATTTCATACATGAAATATTTACAAATATGATTACATTGAATAGGCTATTGGAAAAATGACAACAAAAAAACATGTGATGCTTAAAAAATTACTAAATTGATAATGAGGTTTTTATAGATATATGAATAGTTCTTTTTCATTTTTTTAAAAATTTAAACAAATATAATTTTCCTTGATCATCACTAGTATCTAATGTATGTAAAAAAAAAAATTCAGTGACCAAAAATTCACACCACAAATAGTAAGATAATTTTCATTGATCTGAAATACTGGCCATAATCATACCAGCAAATATGAGTGTGTGTTTCACTTGACACTTGTTGCATTACAATTCTTACATGCAAGTAAATAATTTAGCTTGATATGGTATGTTTTGAAACAGTGCTACTAAAATCCCATATTGCAGTCTCAGTAACAATTTTGCATTTTCAAATATTGTTCTTGTTACCAAGCACAATATTTTTTACAGACTGTTTTGATTTCTCTTCTTTCAGATATATAGACGAAATATTGCTTCATAATCTTGACAGATTTGGTACCTTTTCTGGATGATCAATTAAAAAAGCTTTCAGACATTAAGTATTTTAGTCATAATATCGGTCAACACCGTTCTATAAGAAAATAGCATAAAAAATTGTATGATTTTTATAAATTTCATTATTATTCATGAATACAAACGAATTGCCACAAAAAGAAACCTAGGAGGTAAAAAAATTTAAGAAATGTTGCAACAAATCCTAAGACTCTTCATTATGAGTTTATTTTTCTTCAACAGGTTATTAAAAATCAAATTCATTTTCACACTGAGTAAATTATTCAGAGCCAAGTCTGGAAGACTGTAGTCATTCCTGTCAGTTTTTCAATTTCTTTTATTCGCAATTACAAAAATATTTAAACAACCATTTGAAAGTTTTACTATTCACTTTTAATAAAGGTTAATAAAATTGTATTAATTTTCAGAAACACTTAGTAAACTAAAATATTTAGCAAATGTAATACAAAATACCCTAAAGATGTATAACAAGAAATACACTCAAGAGCCAAAACATTATGACCACCCCTACATTTTGCAATGAACTCGCCCGGATAACGTGGAAGGCACGTGATCTGGTAAAAATGGTATTTAACTGCTGCTGGAGAGTGAAGAATCATTCTTTCACTTGCTTCTGTGCTTGATGGGAAAGGCAGCGGATCTAAGCGACTTTGACAGAGGGTAGATTGTAATGGCTCGAAGGCTCGGAACAAGTATTTCCGAAACTGCACGACTCGTGGGTTGTGTGCGATCTACAGTTGTTAGTACTTATGCAAAGTGGATGAATGACGGTGAAAGCAGCAGTAGACGACATGGTGTTGGACGTCCACACGCTATCAAAGAAAAAGGTCGTCGGAGAGGTGATCTCGCATGGTGAAGCAAAACCGGAGCTAGACAGTGGCTCAGCTGACAGCCCAATACAATGCAGGGCCAAGTAGAATAGTATCGGAGCACATTATTCAGCGGACACTGTTGGATATGGGGCTACGCAGCAAACGTCCCACTCGTGTGCCTTTGCTGACCAAGCGTTTTCGCCAACTACGCCTGCGCTGGGCCCGGGAACATCGCGACTGGTCCATGGATCAGTGGGAGAGAGTTGCCTGGTCAGATGAATCACGGTTTGTCATGCATCACGCCGATGGCCGTGTCCGGATACGCCGTCTTCCAGGCGAACAGTTGCTCCCTCAATGTACAGTAGGTCATACACAGGCCGGTGGTGGCGGTATTATGCTTTGGGGGACGTTCTCTTGGGCGTCTCTAGTACCCGTGGTTGTGGTAGAGCATACCCTAAATGCTACAGGGTATCTGAACATCATTGCGGACCAGTTGCACCCTTACATGGCCTCTGTTTTTCCAGCTGGAAATGAAATGTTCCAACAGAACAACGCCCCGTGTCACAAGGCTAAAATTGTGTTGGAGTGGTTCCAGGAACAAGATGCTGAATTCCACAAGCCTAACTAACCGGATCTCAATCCGATAGAACAGCTTTGGGATGACATGGGACGGCAACTCAGAGTTCAAAGACCTCCAATTCGCAATATCTCGTATTTGCGTGACCGTTGCTTAAACATTTGGTACAATCCGTCTCCGGGCATCTACCAAGGACTTGTGGTATCCATGACAAGGCGGGTTGAAGCTGCGTTGCGCGCCAAAGGTGGGCCAACTCGTTATTGACAGGTGGTCATAATGTTTTGGCTCTTGAGTGTAGAAATAATAAGGAATACATTTTACAGGCAATATCACACATGAATCAACAATAAAATAGAGATGGAGAAGCAATGAGTACAGAAATTACAAATGTGATCTATATATCAGATGGATAAATTGTACTACATAATAAATCATTACTCATTAATTATATGCATATTATAAATTAAACTGATTAGTGTTTAAGATAAATTAATAACAGTAACATGACATCACATCACAGTAAAATCACAGAGTATTAATTTAAAAGTAATTCTATTGCTCCATGAATGTTTATTCACACTAGGTGATATTAAGCCCTGATAATCATCCTGATATTATATTGGCTGTATTACATATATTACATAATTAAACAGATTAATTCTTAATTAATGAATGTATCAGCAAAAACTCCAAAAAGCACATGATTTAACCAAAAAACTTAATTATGTAACTGAATTATGAAAATTCAGACAGTAAACAAAAAATATTCAGAGAAACAAGAATAGCATTATGAATAACTTGAAAGGCTCGCAGAATTAAAAATCAATTTTTGGTAGCATTCTTAGAAGTTCCATTTCATGCTTGTAGTTTATAATTTTAAATCGTAATAGTGAAAAACATTATCAGGGATAGTAGGATCTTCAAATTAAAAAGTTTAGAAGCATCTTTTTTATTAAAGATTTCATACAACATAAGAAATTTATCTTTCCCTCCAAATGGAACAATTAAAGAACAAAGTAATTTAACTGTTATATACATATTATCCACAATGGTTAAAATTAAGGTGAGATACATTTAGAGGTAATGTCTGAGCAAAAAAGATGATCTCATAAAATTTGTCCATAAATATATAAATTTAAGAAAAATTTTATTAGTTTTTGAAACAAAAAAAATCATAATGCTTTACATTTTATATACTATCTAATAATAAGAAAAACTACTAAATCTAACCCTTTGATAGATTCAAAGAACTGTTGAATATACAAATGCGTCTGCAAAACTTCATCCCTGAAAAGAGTGTGTACCCATCCACCATGTAATGCACTTTGAAATAGCTCTTGAGCAGGTGGCTGACTCAAATATTGATGAATTAGGATAAATCCGACTGCAAAATGAATAAATCATGAGTGGTGGGAAATAAGCATAACATATAAATTAAGTGATGAACGGAACTAAAGCTTACATATAATCCATCGCTCCATAACATCCAATGATAGATATTCACAGGGCATCTGAAACAATAAGTATATGTAAAATAAATTTTAAAAAGTCAAAAACTGAAACTTAAGACTTAAAAGGAAATATACAAAACATTTCTAGTTTTTTTTTTAAAAATGCATTTGTTACCAAAGAGAATATAAATTTTATGATTATAGCTTATTTTATTATAATTAATCTTAATTATTCTGATATCTATATCAAACAAAACTACTGAAAACCAATTTTTTAAAACAATTTTGTCATATTAAAAGCTATATATCTAGCATCAAATAACAAAACAATGAAGCAGCATTTCTAATATTTCGATGCATTCAGATACAATAATGCAAAAAATTTAGCTTTTTCAAAATAAAAAATAATAAATAAATTCAGACAAATAAAACGAAGCATAGAATATATGAAAATTACTGTTTCAGTCTGGGCAGGATTCAACATTTGAACTGGGCTAGCAACCAAACTCAGCATTTGGCTTTTACGCCATTCTTCCACAGTCAAGTTTCGACGAGGAAATACCTGTTGTAGTGACATCAGAGCTTGGAAAAGTAGCTGAAATACAATTTATATTGCAATTTATTGGTGCATATTTAACATAACATAGTATACAATTACATCAAAGCTGGATATGTCTGCACAATGAAATTTCATTTATTTCAACCAAATAAATATATAATTCACAATTAAAAACGACTATAATAAATATAACTTTATATTTACAATAAAAATTAAGCAGATAATTAAAAAGAGAAATTCTCCAAAAACTTAATTTATAATTTGCTAAGTATGACATTTCATTTATAATAAAATTTCAATTGGTAGTAGCCAAAGGGCATTCAATTTTATTTCAAACTCAAACATTTCTAATGATGGTTTTGTTTATCAGAAATAATTTTTTAAGGAAAAAAAATTCCTTGACCATTTATAAAAAATGCAAAATATTATTTAAAATGACATTACATTCAAATCAATGCAAAATTTTAATGAAGAGGTAAATTATAAACAGTACATTCATTCATTAGGGGAGATTGGAAGAGCAAGAGTATCGTGTAACTTGCTTCAATTTAAGCTGAATATAAATGAAAATTTATATAGTTCAGGCACTCATCTCATAAAATTTTATAAATGATTCTATAGTACATATGGAAATAACTGAGACCTTCAAAGCTTAAGTATAAATTCTGACCAACAATAAATAATTCATACTAAGAATAACTTATTCCAGGATGGCATTCCAATCCAATCAACTAATTGTGATTTAAGGAATCACGAAAACAAAGAATATTATGGCTCTTTTAGTCCTTGATCTCTAAAATAAATTATGAAAACGTTAACAATGATGCGATACATTAAGAAATTTACTTACTTTTGAATGTGGAATGAACTCTTCTGATAACTTTTTTAGTGGGTTATCAAAATCTAAAATTAATTGTCCCATGCGAGGAAAAGTAGGGTCACTGGAATAAGAAACATTTAAATATGAAATGGGATGTTAAAGGCTATAATGGAGGGGAAACTACCACAAGACAAAATAAGAACTAAAGATCAATAAATATTTGAATTCCTTAAATGTTAAACTAATTAAGAACTACTTTCTTAAACATGCTAAAATTTCATGTTTTTGATTTGTGAAAGACAACATTATCAACAACTCTTTAAGGAATAGGCATCAATAGTTCCAGTTCTCAATTTAAACAGCTCAAAATGGAATGCAAAAGTATTTTGGTTATGACAAAACAAATTATAACACAATAATTAGTCAAGGGAAAATCTTTAATATTTCGAAAATGGGTTATTTTATGCGTTAAATAAATAACTTACTTATGACCATGCGTCATTTCATGGGCTGTGTTAAACAGGCCCAACACTGCTTTCCTGTCTTCAACTCTTGACAAGAGAATCATTAATGACATATAAGTAACAATAAGGTCTAAGTAGTTTTTTGTTAGATCAAAGCTAGTAGTCTGAAATTTAAAAAAAAAAATTAATTAATTAATTAATTATAAATTGAAATTCAATAAGAAGATCAACAGAAACTTTTCATGTAATCTATCAATAAGAAAACCTTACTATATCCAGCTGCAATTGACAAGCATCAAGAGTTGTTAAGAGTTCACAAACATGATCCTAAAAAAAAGAAAAAGATTAAAAACAACGTGAAGCACCTTTAATTTAATATTCAATATTACACATTCTTTTCTCATGTTTGAAATGGTTAATTATAAAATCCAAAGGTTTATTTCATTATATAGAAACAGAATTCTTCTCTGCGACAATAGTATCTTTGATAAAAAATAACATGCAAAGAGTTACAACATTATATTACTCATGAAAAATATTATGAACTTAGAGACAGAAAAATTATGTTTGGCATTTAAATTTCTCACTGTAGTATTAGTAATCAATAAATAATATTCATAGTTCTCATATAATAAGCTGCATAGTGTATATATATTAAGTTTACTCCAATAAGAAATTTTTCTTCTTGCAATTATTTATTTTGTAAAAAAAAAATCAGGCTATTAAATTCAGAAACTTAATCATTATTACATTCCTTCCAATATGACAAATAACAACCAATATACAATACCTAACATTTAAAGACAGATATGCAGAATAAAAACTTATTAAGCTGAAACCCATGGGCACGAAATTTAATCCAACTAGCTGTGACTTTCTTTAAAAGTTATTTTAATTAAGCAGCAAAGACTTCACAAGGACAAATGAAAACAAGGTGAAAAAATTAAAACATAACTGGAATTTCCTTAAAGAGAATGAACCCTTGACAAAAGGATTTAGAAATAAGTCAGTAGATAGAAGAGAAGTCTACAGATCTGTTTTCTTGGAGATCATATATTATAGTCTATTTTTTTTACACACAAGAAATGTTTCGAGAAAGTATAGTATAAAGCATATGAGAAGAAACTGGAATAGCTTTATAACTGTATAAATCTTCATCATATACTAAAAAGTGTAGATTAAGAATTGCTATAATATTTTGGATACTTCATGCATTTGATTTACTGAAATAAATTTTTGAATTATCAAGAATTTTTATCTACTAATTAACAATTTATTATAAAATTTTATAAAAGATTCTTCAATAACAGTGAAGCATTAATTCAGCCATAAGGAGCAAAATAATAGCAATAATAAAATAAAAATACATTTCTTTATACACCAGAAATTTGTAAATAATATATATTTACAAATATGTTCTCTTAAAAATAGCTATCAGGAAAGGCAAATCACTCCTCTCAGTCTTTCAGTAAATCAAGTATCAAAACATGAACAAATGACACATAAAACTCCCAAAAATATTTGTGATAAATACAATAACAGACATGTAAAATTTGATACTAGCTCTAATTGGGGAGGTATATCCAATTTTCTGGAAAGTAAATAAAATGTACACAGTATTAAAAAAAAATCTATAACTGAAAAATTCTTGAAGTTAAAAAATTGTTTTTTTTTTTAAATCTCCAAACACATAAAAACATTTTACTTCCAAGGAATATATATATGTTATGATATTTTAAACTCTTAATTTAATCCAAATTAATTTCCAAAACTTTATCTTAATTTAGTCCATCGTAACTTCATTCTAAAATATTATCTTATTTTGTTATCCAATTATACTTTTGGTTCAATTAATTCCTTTGTAAAAATAATGCGCCATCAGTACTACATATCAAATGAAAGTGATCCCTTCGGTGCCCTTGAAAAGGTGTCAAAGGTCATCAGATGTATTGAATTGAAGCGTGACTGGAAATCCCAAGTTATATAAGATTAGAGATAATTTTTTTCGGTCCTTTTCCCTTCTTTCTTACTTCTGCTGTTAGGCCGCACTGTGTCTGCTTGTAAATATTATGCTTTCCCGAGACGGTCTTATGTCTTCAAACCTGCATTATGCTTCAAGCAAAATAATCTTTACATATACACACACACATAAACACATTGGGGGGGGGAGGAACACTGAAATAAAATTACAGCTTCAAAAAAAAAAAAAAATAAGATACTAACTTTCACAGCAAACATTAAAATAGATAAAATTCAAATATATTCAAGTATTTACAGTCCAAATCTCTTAATTTAAAAGCCGAAATTTTGTCTAAACAAAAGATCTGTGTACCTTATGATAAGCAATAGATAGTTGTTTTAAGGAAAGCTTGGGACATTTGATGAAATCATTTGTGTGGAATTAAATGATTTATGAAATAAGATTCAATAGCAAATATGTAGTCTTCATATCAAACTGTTTTAGCTTAAGATAAATATCCAATTTCTCCCTATAGTAAAATATCTTTTTATGCTATTCTTTATCATTTTGTAATTCATCACAAATAGTCAATTCATTTGTCGTGTATTTGAAATAAACAAGGGAGATACTTAACACATACATTTTAAAAAATTCAATAATTTATTTTAAAAAGTATTAAAAAAAACGGCACATACCTTAAAATCCAACAAATCTACAAAGGTATAATAATATAAAGATAAGGATTTCATTATTTCTTGGCGAATACTGAAGACTGCATTGAGTTGAGACTAAAAAAAAGAAAAATTCCATTAACTAAGAAATCTAAACAATATGCCCAAGATAACATAACAAAAATCATTGGTCTAATTTTCAAATTTGTCTAAAATGAGTACTTTTCTCCATTACAATATAAAAAAAAATGTAATATGATTTATGCTTCTAACACTATTTCTCTAAGAGTTTTTATCACCAAAATCCCTGCCAAGTTCAAATAACTCTAAGAATAAAAATTCTAGACCAAGGCTGGAAGGTAACTCAGAAAATGAAGCTGAAATATAAATTATGCTATCCTTAAAATAAATGACTGTCTTCAAAATAATTATTTGTTATAATGACTTGATAAAGAGATTATGTGGACAATACCATAGGCAATATTAAAGTAAATAGCTGACCCCCCCCCCTCCAAAAAACCTTTAGATGGATTACAGCAACAGACAAGAATAATAATGAAACCAATAACCAATTAAATTAACTAATCAAATAACCAACTGATTTAAACCAAAAATCTAAATGGCAATTAATCTGTCATGAAAGTTACAAGCATCTCAAATATTTTTTACTATTTTTCATAACAACTCAAAAGTTTTAAATGACTAACTCAAATTTAGATTTAGAGATTTTTACCTAAATGATAGCAGTATGTTAGACTGAATTCTCTATCATGATTTACCACAGAATATTTCCGTGTTATACCTTTATATGGAATAACATATATAATATTTCAGCTAATTATGTTCTTCAGTTTAAATTATTTCATATTTTTTATAACTGAAGTAGGAAATCATGTAACTGAAATGATGCTTAAAAATGTAAAACTCTTAATAACTTTTAATTGACAAAAAAAAAAAAAAAAAAAACTTATTTTAGAATATTATTTTGTTAGTTTCTTTTCACGGTTATAATAACTTTTGACGCAGTCAACATGTTCAAAGAATTGGCTATATAAAAAAAGAATGTTTCAAAAAAAAAAAAAAAACTCCACAAAATGTTAAATATGACCAAATAATGAAATATCTTAGATGTTAAAACAACTTATGAAAACATTTTATATGTCTTGCTCATCATATTGCAAAATAAGGGGGAAGGGGGCAATGTATGTGATCTAGAAAAGATTGTATTAGAATTACCATACCCGTCTTTTAAAGACAAAAAAGAAATATCGACTTTTCAAAGTTTTGAAAATCTTTAATTGGCCTTGAATTCCTTTCTGGCCTTTTTGGAACAAATTTATTAAAACAAATGATTCTTAGAAATGTTTCTTTTATAATTATTGTTTGTTTAAGAAATTTTTGATATTACACTCCTGAATTGCCTGCAGTCAACCTCTTTAAACCATTTCCAGGCCTACAATGCTCTTTACACCATGTAACATGCTTTTCTATGCATTCCTGCTTTTAATTTGAGCAAGTAAAAAATAAATAAGAAATAAAATTCAATAAAAAAAATCCCTTTCCCTTCAACTTTAATTAGTTGAATATCTTAAATGTGACTTATGGTGTTTTTTTTTTGTTTTTTTTTTTTTGTTTGTTTTTTTTTCCTTTTTCTATTCACTAAACATTATTCATATTATTCCATTACTTGGAAAATTATTTGGAGTAACATTAGTTTTTCTTTAAAAGATTAAAAACTGAATAATATCCATATAGCTGGTATTCAATAAACTTCTTCCTTCAGAAGTTAGAAAGCAAATGCTCTAATTTAAATTTATAACTATTGTACTGATTTTCTTAAATCATCTGTGTTTATAGAAGAAAACATTTAAAATCACGCATGTTTTAATTGTAATTTCCAAATTGGGAAATCAGTAGAAAAAAATCAAAATTACAAGCACACATTATAAAATTAGGGGGGGGAGCATTTCTGATATTTTCAACACCTTTTAGAAACTTAAAGTCATTTATTACATTTAAATTACTTTTAACTCTTAAGTCAGTCATTATGCAAACAAAGCCATTTTTTATCAACTAACAATGAAACTGAAAAACAATATAAAACATAAAAACTATTTCTGCCAATATACGCTTTGATATACTTATTTAAGCAATTTCATATAGCATTGATAAAAACAGAATTTTTTTATTGCAAAATTGTTTATGCAAGCAGTTTACTTAAAAAAAATCCCCTTAACAGTTTTTTTTAACATAACCAAGTGGAATTCTTCATGAAAGAAAGTTTTTTCTAACAATTTAACAAAAAATAAATGGTTCAATCAATCAAAACTTCAACAAATCAATTAAATAAAACTGCAAACAAACAACTCAAAACAATTCAAACTTCAAAAATATCAATCCAATCAATCAACAACTAAAATGTGTTTTTTATATAACTTGTTTCAGATTTAAAAGAAATTAATTTTATAATCAATTTTTCACTCACTTTCAGAAACACTAGGATTCTGAAATTTTGTACAGTTCTGTGTTTTTAAATGACAATACAATATTTTCAGAACTTAATGGTCCATTAATTGGTTAATTTTGATTAAGTTTTGAACCCATATAAAAATAACTGTCTGGTTATGAATACAAGACAAAAAATAATTACAAGATTCCACAATATTCATAATAAAGGGTATAAGATATATTAAATGACTAAAAAATTAAACTTTTTTCAAAACAGAGAAATGTAAAAAAGTCTGTAAAATATGTTCTATATTTCAGTACCTTTATAAAAGGATGTTTTTAAAAGTTCATTATATTTTTATTATTTACCCTCATTTTACCTTACTGATTGCGCAGCGCTAATCACATTGCTTTGCAACCCAGGAATATTCAAGTAGAAACACCAATTATTTACAAGGATTTATCAAACAAAACTTACAGTAATAAAATTGAAATTTAGAAATATTAAATCAAAAGATATGCAAAATATTCAACTTCAAATGTATGTTCAAATTTCAAAATTTGTCAGCTGAAAATTTAAATCAAACATAGATTAATCCACTTCTAAAATATTATCTTACAAATTCTTACCACTTTGAGAAATGAGCTAAAACTTTAATATTTTTACAACAAATGAAGTTAAACTCCTTTCAATTTCGAATCACTTAAAATCTTTGGATAAAAGGTGAAAAATAAAATAACTAGGCATATTAAAATTTTAGATGCTTCCACTGTATCATCAATATTAGGAAACCACCTGTCTATTCACTGGCAAATATAAAATTTTACACAAGAACAAGAGAGTCAAAATATTTGTTAATTTATATCATTGAAATTCAAAATTCTACCAGTACGGGGGGGGGGGGGGGGGGGGCTCAAGAAAAGAACCGATTCACATGACCCATTAATTAAATTGGAATTAAAATAGAATTTATTTTAAAAATATGGATACATTGAATTTATCGTAGGGGAGGAATGGGACAACTGCATTAATATCTAAATAAAAGATTAAAATCTATTTCTAATTTTCCCATTAGAATGAGCAACTATAGCTCTTACTTGATCCTAATTGATATGCCAGCCATAACATTTTTATTTAAAACAGAAAATATGATTTTCATGCCTCAGAATTATAAAATTTTAATTTTTCAATGATATTTTTCAATCTTATTATTAATAAAATAAAAATATTTAAAATGTATAATAAACTACAAGATATAGTGTTTATAAACTAACAGTCAAATCAAGTTTAAATGTAGCATGCTTTATGTGATATGCATTTTAAAGAAAATTCTGCAGTAGGAGGAATCAAACAATATCAATGAAGAAGGAATGAGACATGCTTGATTACATTTCAATGCATTATCTTAATAACTAAATATTCTAACTATTAAAATTTTTAATTTTTCTTAAAAATAGTTGTTGGTGTGTTACAATGCAATAGCAATTTGATGATTTTAAATTTATTAAAATATATAAATTAGTATACATTATTAAGTTATATAATAATATAAAGCAATTATATACAACAAAGAAAAAGCTGAGCTTCCATTAATCAAAACAAAATGCATTAAATGAAATCCCACTCTTTTTCAAAAATTTACTTAAGAGCACCAGTGTCCATAAACATGTTTTGTTAGTCTTTCTTTTTGTTAATTGTACCATATAAAATATGAATTCATACTGTAGATCATTCTGCATTATTCCCCTCCCAAAAAAAAAAAAAAAAAAAAAAAAAAAAAAAAACTACCTGAAATCATGCTTACCACCTAATTTCAGTTAAGGAAAACTCTTCAGTAAATATAATAAACTAATAAGCAATATAATAAATATTGAGTAATAAACAATATAATTAATATAAAATGTTATGAAAGTTATTTATTAAAACTTTTATTTCTCTAAATTAAAAAGAATTACTAATTTTGTCTTTTTATATATATAAAAATGCCATGAATATGGAAGAAAAAGTTTAAATACCAGAAAAAGAAAAATATATTAATAACATATTGCATTCAGTGGAAATGGTTAAGAAAATAGAAGTTTTCAAGATGTGACAGCACCAATAAAGATTTCAAAAATCAACCGTTTGGTATGTCCAAAGCCATAAATTATTGAATGAAAAGAATATAAGAATATATCATTTATTTTTTCTCAAACCTTGTTCCATCCCTCCTTCATATAAGGGAGGTGTGGGACAAAAATGTTATTTTTAACTGTGCAAATAAAAGGTTGTTTGTATTTTGCTGTTACTGTATTTTTTTTTTAGTAAATGAAATAGCATACTATTAGATTTTTATATACTGCACCTGTTGGTAAGTATAAACTAATGAAGTAAAAAAAAAAATTGTGAAATTTGTTTCATTCTGTCCAACTTTTCCCTATTTATATTTATACATATTTGATATAACTAAAGTGCAAAGAAATGCTTAAAAAATAATATTATGGATCAGAAAGCATTTAAAATAAACTAGTCACAACCTTACCCATAATTCAAAAATTTATTAAAGCCTTAATTCCATTAATACTTCACTTTTATCTTAAACCAAAAGTATTGAAAGGCACAAACACTTATTTAACAAAGGGTGCCCGAGACATCTGGATGTCATAGCAAATTTCCTTCCCCTTTTTTTAAGTGTGATTGAGTAAATACCCAAGATGTATGCTTTGTTTGTTAGACAAACTCACCCAGGTGGGTTTGGGGGCAGGGAAGTTTTTGGAGAACTCCCAAAAATGTCTGAGCATACATTTTTTTAGTAGCCATCAGTTAAGAGGTCTTTTATACATTTGTGGCTTTTGCGATGGGAAGGAAATTTTTATTTTTGAAACAAACTTCTGTGATACCTGAACTTAAATGAGTACAGGAATGAGAGAGTTAATATCTATTTCTTTCTAATGATAGTGTTTTATCACACATATTGAAAGATAAAAATTAACATGTAATTCTGAAACATTCTAGATAAATAACTTATGACACAAGATGCAGATGGGGGGGGGGGGAATTTATTATGATTACAAATTTTATACAGCATTTCAAATTAATATCATTTAAAGGTAATTATTTCAGTGCAATTAATTTTTCAGATATTACTGATGAAAAATTTTTTTTAAAAAATAAAAAAAACTGCAGCATTTTTTTTATTTAAAAAATTACACTTAAATGTTACAAAAATGGACAGAGGTGCATAATTTTGTAATTCACTGTATAATTCTGTTAAATTTAGTAGTGTCTCTCGCAATGAACTGTCTTCAATAACACTAACACTCAAATGCACCACTTCCAATAGCATCATCAGATAAAAATATTTTTTTTAATTAATCACAAATTTAGTAGGATAAAATCTTAAAATTGCTGCAGTGAAAGTTATAGGGAAATGCTAACACGAAAAATAATTGAAAAAAACTTCATTTGTTGCATTTAAAATTTCTTTACCTCCATCAATAATTTTTTTAGAAAAGTAAGTGACACTACAATTTCCAACCTATTTTCTTAGAGCTAAGAATGTTTTAAAAAAAAATCTAGATTACCCTAAACAGGGGGGAAAAAACATAGATATAAACAAATAAACCTTTAACCTTCTATTCGGAAGGCATTGGTCAATCAAATATTTGTAAGTATAACTGTCTCCTAATATATGCTAGCCTGACCTATTACTTCTAAAGATATTTCGGATGATTCCCTCCCTGCACTAGACAGGTACGATTCATTCAAAAAGCACAGGGAAAATAAATGATATATCAAGAGAAGTTCCTTGACATATTTTTCTTTTTCTTTTGTTATGGATTTCCCACACAAAACAGTTTCTACAATGTATTGTTTATGTGAATTTTAGTTGCTTTAATTTATGTTCTCTAAAGTAATCATAACCTATAAAGGACTAGGAACAGATTGTATGACTATAAAAAATTTTTAAACTATAAGTGTTAGGAGATATTATTCGAAAAATCAACAAATATAATTAAGGAAAATATGTCTTGAAAATTTACCAAATCATTGTATCTTATTAATTTTTTTCTCATCATGCTACAAGTGCTTAAATATTTTACATTTTAGGAAGTTCTCTTAGCCAACCACATATAAAGTGTTCACTCTAATCATGAGCGAAGAGCTAATTTCTAAACTATTAAATAGATATGTACATCTAATTAGAAGAATGCTCTAAATGATATAAATAGTTATATTTTATGTTGTTTAGGTAAAAAATATTCAATCAATATACAAATGGAAAAAAAAAAAACTTAATTTTTACCCAACCATATTAATTATATTTGATATAAAAAAATTTAAAATATTGATATTTTAAACAAAGAAAGTTTCACTCTTCTGCAATCAAAATTGACAAAGTATGTTGCTTTCAATTTCATAATTTTAACCTCCTGAAAAAAGCACTATACATTAACTGGCAGGTTTTCCTTGAGGTGGTTGCTGAAATGGTCTAATAAAGAACTAACTTGTGTTAGAAAATTTATTTCGCAATGAAGCATGGTGTATTAGTAGTATATCTTCAAGATACTCATACAAATATTAAAATGCAACAGCCAACCAATTATGAGAAAAGAACAAAGTTTTTGGCATAGCTTATATTCTAATAAATTGTAAATATTGGTCAGTGGGAAAGCAATATGGTGGTAGTGCAGCATCATGCTAGCCAATGTTAAGAGTTGAATCTTGCATGCTTTTATTTATTTATTTTCATTATTTCAAGTTAAATTACTTTAAATAATTTTATTAAATTATTAATCATTCTTATCCATGCAATAGCTTTCGTCCATATGAGAAATGAAATAAATATTCAATATTTATAATTCTATTATCACTATGAAATCATTACAATTTTAGATTCAAATCATTGCAAAATTTTCTTCTAAATTTAGAAAACCATTTAGAACTATACATGGAACAGAGAGAAGCTGTAATTCTTTTAAATACATAGTAAATACATAGGCAAGTAGTCCAATCGTTTACACCAGATCGCCTACAGGAACATTGCTCTTGTGAATATACACAGAAGCCTTTTATATGAATTGTATAAAATGATAGATATTTTCCCAGAAGTTTTTAAGTCTCTCTCTCTCTCTATATATATATATATCTGTAAAAAACTTAAATTTTCAGTTAAAAAAATTTTTTGTTGCCAACAACAACAATTTGAAGTTTTGAACGTTAATTAGCAGCAATATATATATAAGTGTGTATTGAGAAATTTAGATATCTGAAATCAACAAAAAGATTATCAATATTTTGCAAAGTAAAGTTCTACTATTGATGACTTTTCATTTGCTTCTAGTATACTTTTTTTTAAAATCAAAAAAAGTCTCATTCAATATTAAATTTGCTTTAATAGCAGCAAGCTATTTTCTGTTTTACGAATCAGACCTATTTTTGGAATATAGGAAAGAAGACTAAATAAGATTTTTAAAAATATTACATAAATGATCACATATATGAAATATTATTATCATGCATATTGAAGACTACATAATAAAACAGAAAGCAAATTTTTTTTAAATACAAAATATATAAATTAAAATATTAATTAACAGTAAAAAAGTTATATCTTATGCAAAATTTAGATTTTCTGGAATATATGCAAACACAGAGGCTTTTATTTAAAAATCTAAATAAAATTTCACTGTAATTGCAACTGCGATATATCAATTTTTTCAGTGGAATGTCTAGTCTCTAGATTTAATAGTAGAATTTTCCAATAATGGCCACTTTGAATTTTATTTTAGAAAAAACACATGGTTGAGCTTGAGTGTTTTTAGCTTATTTTTTTCTACTTACAACTTTTTAAAGAAGTTATTCTCATTTCTCCTGCCCAATGAATGCATTTATTTGAAAACTGTACATCTAATTGCCTGCCAAAAAAAAAATGAATATCTAAAGAGGTAATTACATTTTTCTCAATAAATTTTTACTTCGTTGTTCCTTTGTTACATTAGTCACAAAATTCTTAATTTTCTCTTAAATTACAAAAAATAATTCTAGAATTTTTTATTTAGGAAATTTTCTTAACTTGCTATCTAACTGATATGCATCATTTAAAATTGTTAATGCAGTTCTATTTATTAATGGTTAAGAGTTGTGATTAACAGAAATCATTAAATGCGTAAAAAGTATTATTACGTTATTTTATACTCTTTAAAATAACCACACTTATAAAATTTCAAAAAGTACTGCTAATATATTTTTAAGAATTAATCATCTTTTTAACAAAAATCTAAATGGCAGGGCAAAGTGCATCAGAGAGGGAAAAAAGATATTTGCTTGATAAAGTGAAGCAAAAAAAGTTTGAAGATAAAATAAAATTCAGAAAATTGGGGAAAAAAAAAAAAGCTTTAAAATTAGAAAAAGGGGATTTAAAAAAAGGGGGGCTGAAATAACAAATTTCAGAATAGGAGGGATGAGAGAGAGAAAAAGTGTCTGTTTTAAGCCAACAACTAATTTCTATAAAATATTCATCATCACACACATTACAGAAAGAATTAAGGAAAGTTAAGAAGTTTTCTAATCCAAGGGAAAAGTAAGCAGTTGAGAAGAAATCAGGTTCAAATATATAACTCTTTATTTCCTCAACTAAATCTGAGAAGAACTGCCTTTTTAAAGATGCTATTGAGTGTGAGAAAACTTTTCATTATTAAGATGATATATCAAGACAAAATCTTGGGAGGGAGTGTGAAGTCCATTTGAAATATAGAAACTAATAAAAAAAGCAATTTTACAGAAATCTCTATTGATGTACAATTTTAAAAATCATTTAAGTTATTTAAAATTGATCTTAATATTGAAATTTAATTTTCCATTGGATCAGCAAGTTTACTACAACTCGTATTGTGAGAATTTTGCTTTCATTTTAAAAATGAACAATAGGAAAAAGAACAATATTAAAACTTCAATAGTTTAATTGTTCGCAACAAACATAATGCTAATAGCATGAAACTAAAATACAACAACTATCTATTGCAAATAAGAAAAATCACTGAAAGATAATTGGATTTAAATGGAGAATAAGTGTGCATAAATCAATAGAACAAAGGAAAATTAGAAAAAATATTCTTGGAATCAACTATATCTTTACACAGTTCATTTTACAATTAACATTCCTCTTGAAGTGTATTCATAATATATTATCAAACAAAAGAGTTAAGAAAGCAAAAAGATAATTTAACATGTGTATAGTTGTTAATGCAGATTTAATTCTTCCAAATGTATTAAATAAAACACCAAAATGTAGTCATGGCTGCCCACTGGATGACAGGTCAAGAATTATCAGTATGCACTGCATAATAAATTTCTAGAAAATACACATTGTAATAATATATTTCATGAAATGATGAAAATTTAGAAATGAAATCCTATGCAGGCATGTATGCTGTACTCTTTTGCCATTGTAAAAAAAAAGTTAATAAATCATTCAAGATATTAAAAAAACATGAATTTTAATGTCAAAAAAGAAAATTTAGTCATGGTACATCTGCACATTTTAAGAATTGATATAGCATATTATTGCTGTTTTCTAATGCAATATTTGGTGAGTGAAATTTCATTGCTTTACACCATGGTAAAGAGACTAGCAGAAAATATGTAAGATGAGTAATAGAATTCAGTATAAATTCAAAAATATGCAAAATAAAATTTTTGCAAGAAACTGATTTAAGCTTTCAGTGGCCAAGTATTGATGATATCCAAATTGTTCAAAACAAATTTCTTTAGCCAGAACCTATTAAATCAAATGAAAATATGCCACTATACATCAAACTGTAACAATACATAAAATATGAAACAAGAAAAGTTATTACTACCCTCTATAAAAAATTTAAGAAAAGGACACCATTTGTATTAAAATTCCTATCATTTCTTTATCTTTAAACATTTTATTACTGATGACCCAATTGTTATATTAGTCATACCATTGAAATAATAAAAATATCAATAAATATTGATAATTATTAACCCTATGAATCCTGACCACCCAATATCGCCCTGTTCAACAGGGGTCTGACTCAGGCACTTTAGAGTGGTTAAATGAGTTCAAATGAGCACTCATCGAGAAATACCTTTCACCCCTTAAACCGCTCCCAAATGCCTGGGTCAGGCCTCTAGCGAATGGGGCGATATCAGGTAGTCAAGGCTCATAGAGTTAATCAATTCAAACCTACTTTAACTACAAACTTAGCATTCCCAAGTATTAATATTAATAATTACAGAATTTTTTATAATAAAGTTTAGAAATATCTAGTACTAAAAAAATTTTTTATATATATATATGGCAACTAAGTTATTACATTAGTCTGAAAGCTAAAAATTTAATTTTTTTTAATAATTATCTTTTAAAATAACTCTTGCATGGATATGTTATAATGATTAATGTTTCATAAAATATAAGGATAACAAATTTTCTTCAAGACTAAGAATATTTTTCATATCATAACTAGTTAAAATCTTTTTAATGTTAAGTTAGTCAGAATAAAATGGCCCTTAAAAAAATTCAATACATTTTTTAAGCTAATTCCAATACTTTTATTTGTAATTTGGACTGCTGTATAGCTTTTGAAATAGCAAAAGTTCAGTTTGTTAAATGATGAATAACTGCAATCAGGCATATATCATGTCACTTCTCTACTGCCTTGGAGACAGATGGCAGAAAATCTACCTCCTTTTCTTGAGCATTTGACGGTAGAAACATTTCCAATATAGTAGGAACTCATCTAACAAGTTTTTGTTTACAGGATTTAAATACTGTAATGCCAGAAAATCAATCAATGGAGATTGAAACAATGAAATACTTTCAAAGTATTAGTTCAAAAGATGAAACAATAAGTAAAGAAACTGTAAGCGGTAAATCTATCCACATAATTAAACAAGAACACAGAAACACCAGATGCACTATGTTTAGAATGCATAATTCCAAAAAGTGGCTCTGGAAAAGAATAGTATAATCAAAACTAAAATTTATTAAAGAAAACTGCACTGACAAGAAAAGTATTAAAAGTTTCTGGTAATCATGATACCATAACAAATAGTAAAGCCTCGAAAAGATTAATTTCATTGCTTGAAAATGCTGCAGAATCCTTAATATAAGCAGTGGTTTATTTGCTTCATTCAAATGTATTGCCTATTAGGAAAGTTTTGGTTGTCCTAGATGGTTCAAAGAAAAAAGTTTAAGTTATCTAGATTTGTCTGTAGTTGAATACAATAAAATAAATAATATACTAAAGGTTGACTTCACTGAGTTAAGCACAAACTAAAAAGACCTTTGAGAAATATATTAGGCTTTACTAGCAGAAGAATGTCCTTAAGAGTTGGCGAGCAGAAACCCTGGAAACATCTCCCATGCAAGATGATTAGAAGGGCAAATCAAATTTTGTCCAAACATTGCATCACTTTTAATCCAATCCCATAGTTGAAAAAGTACACTCAGAATATTTCTTCTGTGTATATCATTTGACTTATGACAAACTATCATATTTGCAACACATGCAAAAAGATACAAAAAGCTCTATAGACTTAAGAACAAAAAAGGTCTGCACACCACAAAATTAATTTTGAGGCAAAGGACTACACAGGCAGTCTACAGCAGTAGCACAGCATTTCTTATAATAGGGTACATAGTGAGAAATTACTGCAAGAATTAAGCACTTTTTAAGCACCTTTTTACATTTATACATATATAAACTTGCCTTTTTTTTATAGGAATAGGATGCTTTCTGTTTTATAATAATGCATTGATTTTACTGAAGGGTATTTAAATTTAAGCATGTACTTTGAAAAATAAATTTTGAATGTGTAAAAAATTATTTTTTTTTTTTTTTTTAATTCTTAATATTTATCCTTGCAACACTGCAAAAGCATAACATCTTCAATTGCAAAGCAAATTCTTCGCTTTGACAAAAACATAAAAATGGGGGGGGAGACAATCATTAACAAAAAAAATTATAAAATTAACTTTAAAAAAATTTTAAAATTAAAAAATTATAAAATCAACTTTTATAAAATTAACAATACAAATCTAGGAACTTTTTCAATATATCTTAAAATTAACATATTACTAGTTAATTTCAGGGGATGCATCATTTCCGAAAATGTTGACATTAATGTAATGATCAAAAATTT
This sequence comes from Argiope aurantia, assembly GCA_026543865.1. Lineage (NCBI taxonomy): Eukaryota > Metazoa > Arthropoda > Arachnida > Araneae > Araneidae > Argiope > Argiope aurantia. The sequence continues at coordinate 48,462 of JAPMOR010047230.1, read as the reverse complement.
TGCATTTTATTTTTTATACATGCAGCAACAAATAAAATCTCATATGGCTGGGATGAAAATATTAATTTCCTCTTTTGCTAACTCCCAATATTTAGCAATTCAGAACCTTTTATTTGCAACTTTATAAATATAAGAACTAAAGCATTCGAGGATGGCTACCATCACAAGATTGGAAGGACTGTCAAAAACTATTGATAAATAATGACATGTTCTAATTTAGATATTTTTGTTACAAACAAGAATAACAGCCTTTAGAGCTATTCAGACTATTAAAAAATTATCTTATAGCTTTGTACTTCTGAAGTTTAGTAAAGGATTTTTTTAAATGTTTTACATTTCAAAAAATTAATTTAAACCTATTTTTTAATCTACATGTAACAAGAAATAGAATTTTCTTACTTTAGCTTTAAAAAAATCCCAGAAAAATATGATTGTATATCTTACAAAGCAATGAAAATGATTTCATTATTTGTAGTTTTCCTAAGTAACGAAAACAAATTCATGAAGTTGAAAAGATGCCAGCTTTGTAGTTAAAAGCAAAATGAAAATAAATAATGACAATGTATTTCTAAAAGAAATTCTTTGAAGCTAGCTCGAAATAATATATCCCATAAGCTTAAAATGTAAAAACACTCAACAAGTGAAGAATCTTATTCAGTGAACCACTTTAAAGTTTTAAATTAAAGCAAAGAAGGCATTTTTTTTATCATGTTTACATGTTTAATGTGACTCAATGATTTGATGAAGCAATAGCATTGTTTTAAATTTTATCACAATAAATTCACAGAGTTAGAAATTGTGTCCAAAACTAATTTTTGAAAAATTACTAAAATTAAAAAGAAAAAGGAATTCAAACTAAATTGATATAATTGAAAAGTCACTGTTTTAAATATTTTAAAGAGTGTGAGTATATTTTTTGTGCATTAATAAGCTTTATCATTATGGCAGAAATATGTTAAAATTCCGTTTTTATTTTTTAATTAAATTTCTAAATAAAATTTTGAAAAACCTGCTCTAAGTAACACTCTATACTCAAGAAGCAACTTCTGCCAAATTTCATGTTTCTAACTTCAACAGTTTATGCTGCTAGTTTTTTTATCAATCAGGACAAACCTCTAAATGTATAGAGATTTTGATGGAATTTTTTAAAAAATTGCAAGAGTTATAAAGGAGAAAAAGCAAAAATTGTTTAAAAAATGATAGAATCTAAACTCTAAAAAATAAAAGTTTTGAAAATCTTTTTTCATTTCTTTAGAAATTTCAAGTACCAGATCCAACAATATATATTCGAGATTAGCATGTATTTTGTTTTGTCTGTTCGGTATAATCTTCCCAATATTTCAATAAACAATACTACATATTGTTGAAGAGGGTGAGGGAAAAAAAGTTATTAAATGTTATCTTAATATGCATTGGCACTCCCACAAAAAGCTTTCTTTGCACTTCTCAAGAAAATAAAGCACATGTTAAGAACCTTTTTTCAAAATCAAGCACTTTTAAAATGCTTAAAAATTGTTTTCAAATTTAAGACTTTTCATGATACTATGCCAATTGTATAATTATTTAAAGGAAACAAAAAGTGAGAGATAGCTGCTTTTTGAAACAGGGATTAACAATATAGGGGAATTAAAAACTTCCTTCACACATACAACAAGCTAAATAGATTACAGCTTGGCAGAAAATACTTTCCAAAGTTTGAAGCTAAATGTCACTTTACATCTGCAGCTGCAGCAATCAAGGAATAAACATGAAATAAGACAAGTTTCTATGAAGATAAAACATATAATGCTTTCGAATAATAATATGCTATTAATAAAATTCTTTTTAAGTTTTATTTCTCCCACACACATAAAAAAAAAACTCAATTTCATAAAATAAGATAGATCTAGCAAACACATTTCAATTTTGAAATTGATTTTATTTGTATGACTGCAAGAAACTAAAAAAAAAAAAAAATTAAACTATGAGCAAGTAAAATCACCAACATTAGATTTTTATTTTTAAGAATTGATAATTTCATTGTTAATTCAGGAAATTTAAATTCTACACTTTTTTTTTTTATTTTGCTGTTAGTAAGTATTCTTAACTATACATGAAAACAAATTTGCTTTCTATTTATATTTATTTAAAAAAGTGAAAATCTTGGTTTTTAAAAATTCAAACTTTAGGCTCATTCAAGGAGACTATTTTCCCATTCTGACAAAAAAAATTTTGGCATATATTGACTATGACGAAAACATTTTATGGAGTTCAAATCCTAAATTTCTAAAATAAAATCTTTCAAGATGCACCCCAATATATTATATATATATATATATAGTTCAGAAATTAACTAACAGGGTAAGATTACAGTGGGCACCATGCATTTGAACTCACATTTAGACTATGCTGACTATAATTTTACTCAAAACCTCTCATAATAATGAAAATTTGATTTGGTTATCAGTAAACTTTAAGGAGGAATTCCTATCCACAATCACAAAAAGAGAAATATGATTCTCTAAATAATTTCCCCTCATTTTATGCTAATTTTTATAATCCTTAAACCATACTTTTTAAAAAAAGTCTACACATCTGATAGTAATTCACAAGAGAAACATAACTTATCATTCAGTATAAATGCACATTGTCTTAAGCAGTACATCATGTCTCCCCACCCCTACTATAAGATATGCAACACATTTCAATATCAAACTGAAAAGAAATGTAATTTGTGCCATTAAATCCTGAAATAATTGCATTATCTAGAGACTACAAGCAAATCTATCATAGAATTTTAAAAATAAAATGTGTTTAAAACTTACAGAAACACACCTTATAAAAATAAAATTATATAAAGCTTTTTCTTTTAACTACCACATTGTTCAACAATTAAATTAAACTGGTTCTGAATTCTTTCTTATTTCTGGTTATCACAGATTCTTCACCTGGCTCAGACATTAGTACAAGCTCCCTTAGAATATTTATATAACTTCAAAATTAAATACTGCATTTTAACAAAGAGTGAAAATTAAGGGTTTTTTTCCCCCCAATATTCACTGTATTTACTACGACCAGCAGCTTTCCACTCTCCTTTTATACTGGTCATGAATGGACATTGGAATTAAATTTAATGGATATTGTAAACTTCAGTTCAAAAGATCATAAATTGGAATTTAAAAAAGATGATACAGAACATTGGATTCTTCTTAAACCAAGAAACTGTCTTATTTTATACATGAAAAAAACAGGGAATGGATTCCAAAATTTTCTCATATACTCTCCAATAAATGTGTTATCCCAGAGAATTCTTTGTATACTATTAGTATACAATAATTAAAAAATATTAATCTTTGACATGAATTTGCCATTTTTATTGAATCTATTGGGTGATCCTAGAGGAGCTTTTTGGTGATTAATCCCTGGAATGTGGCCATAGTACCCAAAAATTGAATTTGCATTTTAAATCTATTTTTCCCAACCAACTGACACAAAAATTTGACACAAAATTTCACATATCCTGTCCAAGGTAGTCACTAAATACTATATGAAATTTGATATATTTAAGTCATTGTATTTTTGAATTATCGCATTTACATATTTTTAAAAGTGTAGACAGTTACCCCCTTGTTGGATTTGGTCCAAAATTTTATAGGTGTCTACCTATAGATGTTAAAGTTGTGTACTGAATTTTATCCATCTAGCTCTCTTCAATTTGTAGTATTTGATTAACATATATTTAAATAACCGGACAGACAGATAACTCCTGAACAGATTTTGCTCAAAATTTGATAGACATCTACAAATCTGGTATAAAGACTGCACACCAAATTTCCTCCATCCAGCTCAAAGTATCCGAGTTATTTTTGTTTCAGACAGACTTTTCCCAAAATTGTGTTTTTCGAACCCAGGGAGGTCTAAAACGTGGAGATTCATGAAAATCTCAGTTTATCTAAAAGTAAAATCTCAAGTTTTTTTTTTTTTTTTAATGATTACAATACTTTTTCTATACTTATACCTCTCTTATACTACAAAAAAGTAAAGCAGTATGTTGACATAGACACATCAAATTCACATTGTTCTTAATACAATGCTTTAAAATAATAGAGAAAGATATTTTAAAATACAAAATTGAATTAAAGAATGCCAAACTTTAATAAAAAGAAGATAGTACAAAACACTTTGCTTTACTTATATTTTCCAATCTTGCATAAGAATACCTCCTGAAAATAATGATTTAATTTTAAATGAATTTTAATTTAAGAAATCAAATTAAAATTATGTTTAATTTATCAGAATATCCAACAATCAAATTATATCTCCAAAGCAGAGTAAATTTAATATATAACTTTAATTAGTATTTAAATGTGGTACGAGATTTAAAAACTAAACATAACAAATAATTGAAAATACATCTTACACTATTCCCACGAGCATCAATATTTGGAAACCTGCGCACAACATGTTTAATCGCTGATTCCAAGCTTTTGTCACTTAAGAAAGTTGGTTTTGACTTATTATCACCACATGCCTATAGAAAACAAAAAATAAACAAATTATGACAGTCATGAAAAAAATATAAGTATATATACAGTGGCGAAAATAGAATTTAAACAAAGTCATTTGACAACATAAATCTATAGTCATTAAATGAAATGCTGAAATGACATTTCACAAAATATACGTCTTATATTTTCAAATATTTTTACTCAAACTCGTTTTAAATAAAATTAATTTAAAAATGTGAAGAATTCAAAATTTGAGGGGATAAATGTATTTGAGCCATAAAAAAAATATGAACAAATCCCAGAAAGGTCAATGTAGGTAACTACAAAAAGAAATTACAATGGTAAAGCTTTAACAAGCTGGAAAATCGATACCTTCCTTAAGGACTTCAAGAGGAAGATTATTAACATTTTCACACTTTTTCATGGAAAATTTTCTAATGTTTTTGCACTTTAGTTATATCTCCATTAAAAAAAAGTTAAATAAAAACTTTTCTAAATGTCATTATTTATTTTCTACGTCAGTTACTTACAAGGTAAGTTGCTAAGTTTACATTTCTAGATTTATCAGATATAACGGTCCTGACTAAAATTCAATCTTCATTTTTTAGATTTCCTCCTGAGAAACAGGTTACGGTTCTTAATCACCTCTGACAGTTTTCATTGTGCAGTAATTAGGAACAAGCTTTTAATATGATAAAAACTTCATTTGTCATGCATTTTTAATAACTTATGCAATAGGAAGTGATATTAAATATAGGAATGCGGTAACCTTCCATCCCACCAATAAAGTTTATTTTATGGCAAGTTAACTACTAAATATTTTAAACATCTTCCATGGGATCAACATAGATAATACTTTTCATATATGAAAGCTGGTTACTAATGATTTGATACCAACTGACATTAATTATAGAAGTAAACAAGAAAACTGACTTTAAGGTAGAAAAAAAACCACGATACTAAAAGAGGAATTTGAAGATGGGGATTTTGACTCTTTTCAATAAGAGACGTTATAGGGATGTAGGAAGTAAATAGGTTTTATCTATGGTTGTTTTTGCAACCACATATATTTTGGTTGATTATGTTGAAGGTGCCAGAATGAATGACAATTATTCATTCATCTCAGAGTTGCTAGAGTTGACAGTTATTAGCTGGAACAGATCCTAATGATGAGCAGATTATTTTAGACAGCATAAATGTCGGAGAACAATTAGTTCAATTGGAGACTGAGTGTTTAATTTGAAAAGAGGGCTCCATATTTTACTATTATATTGAACTCCTAGTCTTTATTCATTTTAAATTTCTAAATCATATATTTCCTTCTTTTATCTCGTAGCATTAAGAAATTTCTGCTTTTATAAAGACTTATTTCTTAATTTTTCCTGGAAAATTTAGAGTTATAATGATTCTGAATTACTTCACTTTGAAAACATTAAATAGGTATAGCATATATGATATTCCATGAAACAGAATACATTTTTATAAACAAACAGTATTTTTGGATACTTGGGAACTAACAGTAAGAAATTGAGGCAATAATGTTCCTTACTGTCACAAATATATTCTCTTCAAATTAGTTTGCGATTGTGATCAGAAAACAAAATATGAGTTCTAAAATCTATTATATTTTCTGGAGTAACTAGGAACGTATCTGGATAATTATGAATTTTGCTGTAACTAAAACCAATTAATTAGACAAAAAAGGAATTGTTTAATGAGCCCTCTAGAACATGATTATGAAGTCTCATAAATTATAGATTTAATTTCCTTCTCATAAGAACAATTTAAATTTTAAAAAATTATAACTTCTGCATAATTTGTTCCTAATTACTCTAAATGACTACTTGATGAAAATGCTTTTTGGACTACAAATGTTGCAAACCTTTCAAATTTAAATTGATAGATCAAAAAAGTTTTTATCTACAGATAGATTAGAGAAACAGTCGTAAACACTCAAGGTGTGTGTTTTAGATGCTCTTCCTATAAGAATTTATTTTGTAATCACTAACAAATATTTTATAAGCCTCACATTCATTTACAATTAATTGAATGATCACTACACCTTTCTACCAAAATCCAGCTCTCTATATCTCTATTAAGTGTATACATATCCAAACCATATCTTCTATGTACATGCAATAAACAATTGAATTATCTTTACGAGAATCAGTCCTCTAGGTGTTTTTTTTATCACCCAACTTTTTATTAACAGATCTAATTACTTCTTTCATCACTAAACATTAAGATTTTAAAAAATTCTAAAATTTATTTAAATGCCAATGCAGGCTTTTCTTCTTTCTGTAATCCTAGATTCCTTGTAGTTTTACCCATACAACAAATCTAAGCAAACTTTACACAACACCCCAGAATGAAAACATCAGTAGTGGATTTCTGTCGATGTAACAAGAAAACAAGCAAGTAGATCAATAAGAAAATTTTATTAGCCTAAGTGCCAAATGAATAAATTTGTAACAAAAAAAATTCTATAACTAAAATATTAGAATAGTAATGTGTCATTAAAATTATTTTTAAATAAATTAAAGTATAATTAACTAGATATTTAAAACTGATTTGAATATGTTACATTTTACTAGAGCTCCTGTAATACAATCATTTTTAACATTACATTTGTTTGAAAATGAATGTTTACTTATAATCTATCATAATAATCAAATGCACTTATTCGGTAGTCAAGAAATTATTAAATAATATTTCTGGTTAATTTCTCAAGATTTGTTTTAAAATGTTTTCGTGATATACATATTTAAATAATATAAATAAAAACATACCTTTTATCATAAAGTTACTCAAACATGCAGCATATTGATTAAATTCAAAATATGTTGAAATGTGAAATTAAATTGACTAGTTATTAGAGGACCTCATAGTTAGTATTGCAAGGAGTCTCAAAATGCCCAAATCTGTCCCTAAAGAACATTAGGATATATAACAATGTGTTCTGAAGTCTTAATGTAAGTTATTATTGAACATATTCCTCCCAAAATCTATGATCAAATAGATTTCATATAGTCTTCAATTTTTCAATTGACACATATTCTTACCTATGAAGAAAGTTGCCATATCTTATTGCCAGCTTTTAGCTATTTTACAATACATATTTGTTCTTCCTTTAAAGGCTGTTATATAATACACTATAAAGACAATCCATCTTCATTTCAAAGCAAAGTATAAAACATACCGATTTGTTTCTGACACTACTTTAATTTATCTTGAATTTGAAAGTTATGTATATATATATATTTAATGTCCCACTGATTTCCTCCTAAACTGCAGTTAAATATTAGTTGTTTATTGTAATAATACATTCATTAATGACATTTCAAATGCTATCTGATTTACTACAGAATTTGGAGATTTTCTTTTAAAAATGTTTCTTGCCAGACTTTTTTCATTTGATATTAAAAATTTTTCAATGAATATTGAGCAGAAAAATATTTATGGGTAGAAAGTTCAAACTATAAAATATACTTCTGATAAACATATATTGTTAATTTATTTTATAAATACTAAACAATCACTTTAAAAGATTATGTTCAGATCCATTTTTCATCATTATAATCAAACTTCAAGCTCGTTAAAAAAGCAAAAATCTGTACTATATGTTTGAATTTATTTCAAATCATTTAATAACGCAGATGTTTTCACAATACTAACAAGATATACTGAACAATAAACACATCATGAAATACAGTAAATGACAATTAATGACTCATAATCTGTTTTTAAACAAAACTTTTTAAACTAAAATAAGAATTTTTTTTTTAATATTTAGAATTAATAAACCAACTCATAGTTTGTGAATTACTTTTGGTTACAAATAATTTAGGAAAAAATATAAAGCTGCTTATATTACAACAAAAAAAAAAAAGAACAAGTTTTCATGATTCCTAGATAATTTAAAATTTTTTGAGCAAAGGAACAAATTTATAATATTTCAACTTTACTTTCAAAAATACAAGAATCAAGAAAGGAAATCTGATATATGTCACAAAACACAGAAATCCTTATAAGGCAGCTTATCTAAAAATTACAGAATTAATGATAAAAATATCCACAAGTTGTAAACAGAGTTTTTTTTTTTTTTTTTTTTTTACTTCACAAACAGAAAAATACTTTTTGCATTTATACATGCAAATTCATCCCCTATTTTTAATTTCACTGTACTCTGCTCTTCTTTGACCATTTAACTATAGACCAAATCACTTTAAATGTTAACTAATAAAAAGCAATTTAATAACTGATAATTAATTTCAAAAATTTATATAAATATCAATAAGCTAAAGGCAATTAAAGTTTTGGGAAGATAAAAAAATATTTCATATTCAAAAAAGAAAAACAAAAAAAAAACAAGTTTAAATTGTTATAAAAAAATTCGTCTATAATTTGCAAAAAAATTTAATAAAATTTCGCAGTTATATTAATCAAGAAATGGCATAAAAATTATTGCGGCTGATAAAAGCTGGCAGTAAATAATGAAAAATAACTCTAAATACATTCAAAGTAGAGACACATAAACACTGAAATTCCAAAATCACATTTCCTGCCCTTTAAAATTCCATGTGTAAATCATATTAAACAAATAGATCTTTAATAAACTCTATATTAACACTTTTGATAAGTATAATTCAATAAAATGTGATCAAAATTACAAGTATTTTTGCAGACAGATACGGCGATTGATTAACATTGATGTGCAGTTGAAAAATTTTAATAAATATTCAACCCTTTAAGAGTTTCTTGTAATAAAACATGTGATAAATTATTCACTTACTAAGCAGAATATTAAATAAGAGAAATAATAAATTCCAAAAAAAAAAATCTCCATTTGTCATAGATCCGACTTACTTTTTTAATGTTATAAATGCGAGTCAGCATGCCAACGCCCCTGTCATTCAAAATAGTCAGCTTTTCACTTAGCTTTTGCTGACTTGGTATCAAGGAACGTGCCATGATTGTGTTAAAATAAAGACTTTCTCAATCAATAGTCATTAAAACATCTAAAGATTAACTTTCACATTACGCTCCTTCCGCGCATAAAACAAGAAACACAGCCAGCGGATGTAAACGCTTCTATCTAAATTCTAAACTAATGCGCTATTGCCATTCGATGAGTAATTCCGCTGTAAATGCGTGATTTCAGCAAACAAACTGAGCATTAATAATCAAATTGTCACTAAAAAAACTGTGACTCCAAATTTCTAGCGTAGTTATAAACAGAGTAACTTGATTCTTAGTAACTTTTTAAAAACCGTCTGGCCCTATAACTTAAAAGCAAAACCAAGGCGTAGGAACGTAGTATGTCTTTGCATTGACCACTATGCATTTAAACGATACTTTTTAGAATTTAGTCTGGCCTATCAATATAAAGTTTAAAGTTATCCCCTCCCCCAAGTTTGAAACGGGAAATAGAAAAGAAACTTAACCGAGAAATGTAAACAATTCAAATCCTTAAAGAAAAAATTTATGATTTTAAAATATTGTAAAATTTTATTGTTGCAAGAACCGGAAAGAGTTTTTTTCCCCCCTCACATAAATGAAATTATTCTATAATAGTTTCGAAGTGTAAGATAGGTCTTTATACTCTCTCAATTATCACAAGTTTGGTTGAAAAGTAAAAAGAAGAGAAAATTTAAAAAAAAATCAAGGAATGTTCACAATAGTTTTAAGAGTTAGTGCAGCGAGCAAGAAAACAATTCTCCATGCCTTGAAGATTTAAAACAATATATAAATAAAAGTAAAAGAAATAGGACCGAAATATTTGGAATATAAAGGTGTTTTTTTTTTTTTTTTTTTTTTTTTTTTTGCCTTCTGGGAATTTTATGGTATGCTAATACCGAAATATAAATGATATCTAGAATTTTCGAAGCGTGCCGGATAAATTTTACTCTGGAAAGAATAAAGCTCTTGTTTTGGAAATCGTTATGCTGAAGTGATAAATATGAAAACTGCTCTTGCTTTCGCCCATGACTTCAGAACTTCAGTCGTCGGGGCAATCAAAGGGGATCTCGTGGGAAATCAAAAGCTTCTCATTAAAATACAAATTATATTCAGAGCTGGATTGTACCGAATGGATATAACTAATGTACTGAATGGTTAAAAATGCTACGGATATCCTTGGATCTCCATTTCGTTTACTTGCAAACGAAAACTACCGGTAAATAGCAACAATTAATTAAACATTCCAACAGTCGGTCTATCCTTTAATCTACTTTTATATCGTACGAATGAACAAAAACATTAATTAAAAAAAAAGAGTGAAGAGTTCATGTTGAATTAAAATCGTTTGATCTGAAAATAAATTCAATATTTAACTAACTGCGATATTATAATGGCCGTTAAATTTCGTGCTTCATAAAAATTAGATCTATAAATACAAATAAATTGAATATACGGTCCCTCAAAAGAAGTAGGCGTTGCATATCGACTGTAGGAATTTTGCAATTTTTTTGAATATTTCGAAAACTATTTGGGGTATGAGCCCAATTTTTTGTATTCCGGCATTTTATGTATTTATTCCTATTTAGAAATTTTATAATGTTACAATTCACTTTTTCCCCACATTTATTTTTAAAAATTCATAAGAAATATTAAATTTATTCTGTTTCTGAATTTATGTCATGGCTTTACGAAATATGATAATTTACTTTAGGTGAGTGAAAATTTTTTAAAGAAATACATTATAGTTTCCGAAATATTGCCTAAAGTTCATAAGATTCATTTAACATTAGAAGCGTCATTTTTCGAAATCTTATAACTTTCGAAATTATCATCAGATTTCCATAAAATTTTATTGAAATATTAATATTTCATTATGACAAATCAATTCAGTAAAAAAAAAAGTGATAGCCGTATTGGGAAAAAAAAAAATCCAAGATTGTAGTTAATTCATTTAATCAGTTTATCTATCGTAGTAAACCTGTCCCTTTGTCTATCGCAGATCATTTCTATCAACACCAAATTTATGTAGATGCAATAATAAATAACGAAGTAACAAAGTTACAAAGGTATTTCATTTTTTTTTTCTTTTTGACGACAGTACATGTCCTATACATTTTAAATCGGACACAGAATTTTTGCATAATTAATATAAAGTTTAAAATGCATATTTAAAAAACTATTTTGATAAATTTTACTTAAAAAATAGGCAAATCGTCCCTTTCCAGTTACGTTTCTAAATGTCGTGTATCATTAAAACCGTTATTTCTAGATTCTATCTCACACAGAATAAAAACAAAGTCTGTTTTAACATTTTAAAAACTATGGTTTATTTTTTACGCATTAAAACATTTTCGGATTCTTCATAAAAATCTACCCTTTCAATTTAGCGAATACCCGAAATATGAAGATATATGAGTTATTCAATTTATTGCATTTATTTTTCTAGGAATAAGTTTTTGTAACTTTTAACCACTGGTTTGGATTCTGACGAAGAAACTATTGATATAAGTTGTTATTATTAGTAAATAAAATTTTCAGGTTAACAGTTTTTATGAAAATAAATGATATTTTTATCCATTTCTTAAGAACGCAGATTAGGAATCTTGATTTATTTTTCCAGTTAAAAACTGGTTTTTTTTTTTCTTCTGAAAAACTGAAAGATCCAAGCAAATACTAATGGAAACTTTAAAAAAAAATTAAGGACAGGTGGAATAAAGCTATAAAGCACAAAATTAATACGTCAGAAATAATGAGTTCGATTTTTTTTACTATATATTTTGTGCTCCATAAATGGAAACTCCGCAGATCCCTTTGAACCTTAGATTTTACTTGGAACGGAGGGCGATCGTTGTAGAGAAATTTAGCTACATAAAGTTTGTGATCAAAGCCAGATTATCAAATAAGTAAAGTAAGCAATTGCCTAGAGTCCCTCAAGTCGAAGCATATTTTAGTTTTACTTTATTTTCAGGGAGCTCAATTATGTGCTCGCATTTAATTTACAAGAGTTGTGCATATGAAACCATTCAAAACCAAATATATTTTAAATTTTAGACAGCAAAGCCCAGTTACTCCAGAGTAATATTCCAAGAGAATTATCTTTTTACAAATTTTATATTATTTTGTCTTATAATTCTGAAAAGATGCAATTGTTTCTTAATTTATAAAATGTTCGACCTTATTTTTAAATAGTTTTCATAATGAGTTTGAATAATTTAGATAAATTTTATCTTTAAATTTGAATTTCGCTTTATTTTTGTACCTGAGATCTTGATATGTTCTCTCTGGAAATGCAATTAAATATGCAATTAAATGCTTCGTTATTTTAGTTTGTCAAAGTGTCCTACTTGAAACTATTCATATGGAAGTAAATAAAAACCAATAAATGTATTCAGATTTGAAAGATAGGAAAAAAGGGATTAAGTAACTTACATCACCTATACTTCCCAAAATGACTTACTCCTGACTTGCTTTCGATACTTCATATACATCAAGATGAAATCATAAATACAAGTACAGTTAAAAAAATGATATAAATGTACTATCTGAACGTGTTGTACGACTACAAATTTATGTTCTATAATGATAAAAAAAGTATACTTTAAAAACTGATTTTGAAAAAGCTGTAAAGATAATTGCCAAGGGCATGGCTATTAGGTCATGGTTTTTAGTAATTGTTTGTTGATTATGTGCTGGTTGATTCGTGTCAAGAGAATTCCCATTCTATATTTTGAAGGAATAGCAGTCACAGGTCTCATTTCAACTAAATAAAGAATTCAAAAGAAATATGATGACTATTTGATTGAAAAATAAACAAATAAACTGTAGGCTTTTTTAAATGCTGTAATATATATATATTGTCACAAACCTGCAATTCGGCTTCCCAGCATAGTTTGTTCCATCGTCGGAAAGAAAGTTTTAAAGTCATCGGTACTAGACGGCGTCCAGGTGGCGCGTCGAAGGTCCCAGAGCTTGGCGACAAACTTGGCGACCATTTCGCGATGAATTTGGCGACTTTGGCGCCAAAATAAATAATACCCGAAACTTCGAGAATTTTCCCGATCCGTCCAGTAGGAACCGAGATACGCCTCGAACGTTCCTGATGGGTTGAGAGGCTTCTAGCCCCGCCTCCTGAGACCTATAAAAGGGTCCACAGCTACCAGAGCAGGCAAGTAAAGTTCGAAGACGGAGCGGAGGAGTTGAAAGCAACAGAGCGGAGCAGGCGGAAACGACGGTGAGCAGCGACGGAGTCAAGCTCGTGCTGAACTGAGCTGTGCGCTACTGTCTGCAGTAGATTCTGGTTGTATGCTGCTGTGTATGCTGTTGTATGCTACACGTCTCGGCTGAAGATAGTCGTCTCTATGCTGTATATAGTTATCGTTTTTGTGCTGTCCTGTGTGTCTTCGTGTAAATAAACGTCGTTGTTTTATTCTACTTCTGCCTGCTGATTGAGCGTTCTTTACACCATATCACTCCCACTATCCAAACGAACCCCGGTAAAGAAATTTCGTAACATTTGGTGTCAGGAGTGGGATAGTGGTCAATAGTGCATGGTGCTGACGAGATCCCAAGCAACAATGGCTGATAGCGGTAATGGTGAGTTACTGGCTCTGTTGGCTGAGATGAAGAAATATATGGAGGAGATGAAGCAAGGACAAGAGAAACTTTTGCAAGTAATGAAAACCGGATATGAAGACATGAGGAGTGAATTGAAAAAAGGCCTTTTGTCGTGGAAAGAAATTTTAGAAGATAAAGTTAATAAAACAGAAGACGTCTAAGATATCACAGAAGAAATTGGAGGAAGCAGCGAGAGCCAAGTGGAAGAAATGAATGAAGATCGAATGGAGACCGGTGTCACCGAAACGGAGCTTAGCCATCCTGAGGATGAACCGAAATTTATTAAGGAGAGGAACGAACAGGGAGAATGTCAAACAATTGTGGAACTGAAACAGTCTTCTCCGAACGAGTTCCCTGAAGCGGAACCGAAAGTGCAGGCGCTTGGGGATGGAGAAGATGGACTTTCTTCGGACGGGTCTGTTGGTGGCGACCCGTGCTCTATGGCTATGGATGCAAGAGTTGATGCGACCCTGTTTGGATTGGATTCGTCCCAAAGATTAAATGAACTACCTCTCTGCAAGCCTCTTGGTATCTCCTGGCATAGTGACACGGAAGAAGACTACGTGGCTGGAATCGCTGATCCCTGTAGTCACGGTCTCGATTTCCTTCAAGAATTCGGATTTGCTGTGGATTTTTCGAGGAGTGTCATGCAAATAGGAGCCAATGAATCTCCTGTACATCCGGACATGTTACGTCGTCGGAGAAGGACCCTTCCAGCAAAAACGGATGCGCTCTTCGGAAGATCCTGTGTGGAGGGCGTCGGACAATTCTCGAGTGTCGAGAATAGGCCAGGAAGAGGTGAACGTATTCCCGTGAAAGCTTTGGCGAATACCTGGCTTTCGAGTGGACTTCAGAAGACACCGTTGGATCATCCTGATACACGGCTGGTTCGATGGAAAAAGTTCAAAGTGACCAACCGACAAGCCTGGCAAGAATTCATTCCGGTGGTCTCTACTACGATCCAGCGTTTGGCTCCATGGGACATCCTGCATTTTAAGGAGCGGAATCAAGTCTGGATGTACAATCCGAAACGACGAAGAGGCCCGGGTCAAAAGCATTGAGAAGGTTTGGATGGATCTTCAGTCGCCGTCAAATTAGTAAACGATGTCATCTTCGAAAGACCGGAAGTCACCTAAAGCATCGTCATCACATCATTCGGAAGCCTACGCCAGCTGTTGGATTGAAATAGGACTGCCGGGACGTCAGTCTTTGAAGAGGGAAGCAATGTTACAAACCTGCAATTCGGCTTCCCAGCATAGTTTGTTCCATCGTCGGAAAGAAAGTTTTAAAGTCATCGGTACTAGACGGCGTCCAGGTGGCACGTCGAAGGTCCCAGAGCTTGGCGACAAACTTGGCGACCATTTGGCGACTTGGTGACGAATTTGGCGACTTTGGCGCCAAAATAGATAATACCCGAAACTTCGAGAATTTTCCCGATCCGTCCAGTAGGAACCGAGATACGCCACGAACGTTCCTGATGGGTTGAGAGGCTTCTAGCCCCGCCTCCTGAGACCTATAAAAGGGTCCACAGCTGCCAGAGCAGGCAAGTAAAGTCCGAAGACGGAGCGGAGGAGTTGAAAGCGACAGAGCGGAGCAGGCGGAAACGACGGTGAGCAGCGACGGAGTCAAGCTCGTGCTGAACTGAGCCGTGCGCTACTGTCTGTAGTAGATTCTGGTTGTATGCTGCTGTGTATGCTGTTGTATGCTACACGTCTCGGCTGAAGATAGTCGTCTCTATGCTGTATATAGTTATCGTTTTTGTGCTGTCCTGTGTGTCTTCGTGTAAATAAACGTCGTTGTTTTATTCTACTTCTGCCTGCTGATTGAGCGTTCTTTACACCATATCACTCCCATTATCCAAACGAACCC